>CP136069.1:22471234-22481234 GCA_032622095.1 Siphonodentalium dalli
CGTGTAACATGTAAATTATATGTATATATGTTAAAGACACGGTTGGCCTTGGCGGTGGGTATCCTGTGAAAATATATCCACCCGTCAAAAACCGCCACAAACAGAAAGAACATCAAAATGTAGATAGACTTTGTCCGTATACAAATAAGTAAAATCGCATCAACAGTATGTTATGGTCATATGTTTGACCATTGTTATGTAAACAAAGGCATAAAAAGTAACTTTTCTGGTGTCTGTTTATATTATTATGGTAAACATAAAGAGCGTTAATTCTTGGTGAATACCTGATATGGAACTAATAAAGAGCGTTTATGCCATTTGTGTGTGATTAGCCAGTAGAATTGTGCTGTCTTCTGTAACACACTCAGGCTCTTGCTTATGTAAAATATAGTAGGTCTTTATGATAACATGCTGTTTACGCGATGGTCATGGTATATATGAACGGAACTGTATGCGTTTTAATGTTTTTCTGTTTACGGTGTTTGGAACAAATATTAATATTTTTCGACAATTAAGGCCGCACGTGCCTTTAACTGATGTCTAAATGTCATTAATTGATTTACATAGACAATAAACTTGATTTAATTTTGAGAAGACTTTGTCTAAACACAACTCAGAAAGTCAATCCAGTTCATTAATCAAGCCAATGCCCCCACCTGTTCATTGTATTGCATCCGATCTCTTCCTTGTAAAATCGATATAATTTACCCGAAATCTGGTTTTGGTCGATTAATGACAATGGCCGAACATCCGACGGAAATATTCACTGTTTCTGTTTTGTATTTGTAAAATCCTTTTTTATTATTGCACCTCTTGCGTACGTTTCGTACTCGAACATTTTCGTACACCGGCTGGCACGCGAGAGCGAGCTCGTCTTCCACGCGAACACCGAGCGGTGGTTTTTCACACAAGCACCCTTTCTCGTAGATGAATTTAGGAAACCGGTGTTCGTCGTAGTTGACTATATGACGATGTGGACAAATATTTCTCCAACCCCCTACACACTTTAGCACAGGCAGCCAGTGTGAGATAGCTGGGTGAGATTTCCCTGTCCCACATAACACGTGACCATCTATCTCACACCACCCACGTGACTGCTTTACCTATTTAATTAAGAGCCGGAACTAATTTAACAATCCGTCATCATGTTTTGTGTGAACTAAAACAGATCAAAACAATGGCGACCAACCAGTTACGCTTCACGTTTCAAGTAAATAAATACGAACGAATTCGTGGACGCTAATACAAATGGAGAGAAGCCTCAACTGTTAATCACGAAAAACCTTCAACACAACCTCACTTGCAGACACAGAGTTGCATATATAACATGAAATATAAACGACTAATTTACGAACATATTCCATAAAACGGAAGACCCCAAGCGAAACTGGCACCACTGGCACATTTCGTAACAGGTAAACAATAGCCGCTTCACAAATGACGAACGAAATAATTCCACATTCGAACAGTGTCATCGTTGCAATAAATCGTCGAACGCGTCTAACTAACATTTGTCTGTCATATATTCACATGTTTCCTTTTCTAATGGTATATATATGGTCATTTCCGATGACAAACACGATTAGTCCAGTTGTATATACTTCATATCAATACGCGCGTTTCTCGGAATTTATGCAGGCGCAACGATGTGACGTATCCATGTCGTTTTTCACAAGACCGTGTCGATTTCACTCTAACGTATTCTAACGTATTAATATCGGGGCAGATATTTGGTCCGGACACTCGGCAAGCCTCGTGTCCGGCCCAAATATCTGGCCCCTCGGGTGAGATTTTTCCATCCCACACCCCAGGTCATGATGGATCATTTTTCTCCCACCCCAAGAGCCTCATTTCGATTTTTTGTTTTATACCAATCTTTGGCACACTCCAGTAGCTTCGTAACGGTATATCTGGGGAGAAATCTGATGCGATATTAGTGATTAACTGGGATGATTTAGGTATATACTAAGGTATATACTGTAAAAACAAAGCGCGTTACCCGTGCGCGCAGGGTTAATACGTTAGAATACGTTAGAGTGAAATCGACACGGTCTTGTGAAAAACGACATGGATACGTCACATCGTTGCGCCTGCATAAATTCCGAGAAACGCGCGTATTGATATGAAGTATATACAACTGGACTAATCGTGTTTGTCATCGGAAATGACCATATATATACCATTAGAAAAGGAAACATGTGAATATATGACAGACAAATGTTAGTTAGACGCGTTCGACGATTTATTGCAACGATGACACTGTTCGAATGTGGAATTATTTCGTTCGTCATTTGTGAAGCGGCTATTGTTTACCTGTTACGAAATGTGCCAGTGGTGCCAGTTTCGCTTGGGGTCTTCCGTTTTATGGAATATGTTCGTAAATTAGTCGTTTATATTTCATGTTATATATGCAACTCTGTGTCTGCAAGTGAGGTTGTGTTGAAGGTTTTTCGTGATTAACAGTTGAGGCTTCTCTCCATTTGTATTAGCGTCCACGAATTCGTTCGTATTTATTTACTTGAAACGTGAAGCGTAACTGGTTGGTCGCCATTGTTTTGATCTGTTTTAGTTCACACAAAACATGATGACGGATTGTTAAATTAGTTCCGGCTCTTAATTAAATAGGTAAAGCAGTCACGTGGGTGGTGTGAGATAGATGGTCACGTGTTATGTGAGACAGGGAAATCTCACCCAGCTATCTCACACTGGCTGCCTGTGCTAAAGTGTGTAGGGGGTTGGAGAATAATATTATCCATCATGACCTGGGGTGTGGGATGGAAAAATCTCACCCGAGGGGCCAGATATTTGGTCCGGACACTCGGCAAGCCTCGTGTCCGGCCCAAATATCTGGCCCCTCGGGTGAGATTTTTCCATCCCACACCCCAGGTCATGATGGATAATATTAATCTCTTGACTTTTTTATCTTGAGAAAAGAATTTGTCTTCTGATGGGCATTCCTTCCATCCCTCCGCGTGTATTGATTCAGGTGAAAATACTCTTCTAATAGAGGGTGTAATGTTCATACCACTGTTTGATGAGGAAAGTGAATCGATATGTCTGTATCGCTTATTCAATGCTTTTAAGTGTGCCTTACTATTATCTGGTTCAGTGCATTTGCCTCTTCTCTTCCTCGATCTCCCAGCAATGGCTGAACACACCAACACCACCTGGAGAAAAAAAAATTAATTAAAGATGCATTATCCGAATTAACGCTCTTAAATTACTATTTCTTTGGCTTATGGGGTAAAAAATATTTGATTCGAGTCGAGGAACCCACTCATCAAAGCTCAGAGTGATCAGATATCATTTTTTTTTAAGTTTGTTATTTATAGAAATGGGCAATTATTTGTGAGACCAAGAAACACGTCGTCAAACGGACGGTCTCAGACAAAATTGCGGATGAAGATGAATAACTCTAAAATCAAGTGGTAACACGGCCAAATTTAATTGAACAAAATGTTTATAAATAACACGTTTTTGGATATTTGATACCATAGTTGATAGTGGTTAGCATTATTTTGTTGCAATTAATCGATTCTGATAACTAAAGCGTATTTTGAAGAAATGTTGTTGTATCTTGATGATATGTCGACCGTCGGATCGGATTGAGTACCATTAAATGAGTTTGATGTCCATGGGACACACCCCTGACCCCTGGTCAAGTGGTCTGTTAATTTTCTATGACGCTGGTGGTCCTGCTGTATTGATATGATGCTGGTAGGGCAAACTGGTGTCGTTACGGTAAAGTACAGTTATTGTTTTCTAAAGTTGTTATTCTCGCGGTGTTTGGGTAATCCGAGCGATTTAAGATAAAGCCACTTATGCCCTGTGCCAATGCATTCTCTTATATATGCGAGTCAACCATATGTCGCCTCGCATATATAAGAGAATGCATTGGCCTAAAAAAAACAATTTAAACACTTTTTACCATTTTTTCTTACATTCTTTAACAATTTTTTAATTTTTTCTTACATTTTTTAACAATGTTTATAATATTTTTCTACATTCTTTGACAATTTTATCATTTTTAATATGTGTTAAGCCAATGCATTCTCTTATATATGCGAGGCGACCTATGGTCGACTCGCATATATAAGAGAATGCATTGGCACAGGGCCGTTCTGTTGGGTAAAGGGTTAAGATAAAGCCAGTGTAATTATGAAACATCCAGGAACTATATATTTTGGGAACAAAATGAATAATGGATGCAATGGCGATGGCGTTTGCAATTCGACGTGAATAGTCATTTTATTATAGACAATATGCAATAACTGATACAACCAGTATTAAAAATATTTCGCAGTATATATGTTTTTGAATGCTTGATACGCATAATGGCGTTTCCTGGAATTTGTCAAAATGTCCAAACACCACGAAAATGAGAACTATAGAACAGCATGCATCATAGTAATTCAGCAGGATCCACCAGCATCATAGCACATTAGCAGGACCACTTGGCCAGTGGTGTGACACGTTGATAAACAATGGGAAGACTAATCTTCACTTGAATTGTTTATTAGCAAAGTCAACTTCGAAGTTGCAACATGCTAAAACGTATATACATATATACAAGCATTAAATAACATACCTGTACATCAATAAATTCTTCCATCATAGTATATGGTAATAATAAAGTTAAAAAATGCTGATACATTCATGAATATGTTTTCTTAAATGGCATAACTCATATAATATTTATATTACATATAATATAATATAATACTTGCGTCATGGTAACTTTTTAACCCTTTACCCAACAAACCGGCCAAAACCGGCCAAATAAAGCTTCAACAGCCTAAAATATCTTCGGTCTGTCTCAATAAAACCATACAAATATGGATATCATTGGAACCGGCTCCTTGACCACATTGTGATAGTTACAGTTATGCCCTGTGCCAATGCATTCTCTTATATATGCGAGTCGACCATAGGTCGCCTCGCATATATAAGAGAATGCATTGGCCTAAAAAAAATCTTTTTTTAACACTTATTACCATTTTTTCTTACATTCTTTAACAATTTTATAATTTTTAATGTGTTAAGCCAATGCATTCTCTTATATATGCGAGGCGACCTATGGTCGACTCGCATATATAAGATAATGCATTGGCACAGGGCCCTTCTGTTGGGTAAAGGGTTAAATGCTAATTTTAAGAAAATGCTCGCTCTGTTCAATATACTTATAATTAGCAGTGACAGCAACCTGTAGAATTTATTTCTTTTAGGGTTTTCCCAGTAATATTTCGGAATATAGGTTTCTCGCATGTCGTTAAAGGGGTACTCTACACTAAATCCGACCATCTCCTTTTATGCTCAACATAATATATGCAACAAATGAATGAATTTGAGTCATAGATTAGTGCAAAATTCACTCATGTGCTCTATGAATAATGCAAACAACATGGTAATTATAATGAAAATGAATTTATGGCTGGAGTCATAAATACATTTTCGTTATAATTACCATTTTGTATGTATCAATATGGTAAATGAGTGTATTTCGCACTCATTCGTGACTCAAATTCATTAATTTGTTGCCTATATTCTGCTGAGTCAAAAAGGAGATGGTCCCAAAAATGGCCGGATTTAGTGTACAATACCCCTTTAACTTAAGTTCGGTACACAATATAACAAAATGGTATTCATCACAGACATTTTCGCCACTTCTCATATAGTTGAACCAGGGGGCGGTTGCTCAGTGTGTAATGTGTGTGGCGCATTAGCCCTTTACCCAACAAACCGGCCAAAACCGGCCAAATAAAGCTTCAACAGCCTAAAATATCTTCGGTCTGTCTCAATAGAACCATACAAATATGGATATCATTGAAACCGGCTCCTTGACCACATTGTGATAGTTACAGTTAGCCCTGTGCCAATGCATTCTCTTATATATGCGAGTCGACCATAGGTCGCCTCGCATATATAAGAGAATGCATTGGCCTAAACAAAATCTTTTTTTTAACACTTTTTACCATTTTTTCTTACATTCTTTAACAATTTTATAATTTTTAATGTGTTAAGCCAATGCATTCTCTTATATATGCGAGGCGACCTATGGTCGACTCGCATATATAAGAGAATGCATTGGCACAGGGCCCTTATGTTGGGTAAAGGGTTAGATCAACGTAAGCCGTCCATCGATGACGAATCTGGTTCTCGATGAGCGTGAATTTCTGATACACGCAAAGGGGCTGTAACACGATTCGTGTATCTGGGCAAGTTTGTCAATTGATTCATGTGGGTCGGTTGTCTCTACGTGGCGTATTGAAGTGATTTCCCCATGAAATCAATCCTCTACAGTCGCGGTCTTTCGTCCACATATAAAACTGACAACACCAAATATGGCCAAGCGGCTGAAACGACGATATCGTTTTTGTTTGTTTGTTTATTACGTATACTTAGGGTTTAACGGTACGGATGGCCTTCGCGGTGGCCTTGCTGTTCAATTAGTCACATCCGTTAAAATCGCCATAGATGGAAAGAATATTAAAATATAAACAAACTGTGTTCTTATAATATATAAATAATCAACATCCCATAAATATTATGTTATTAATTGTCAAGTTCGTAATCTTTGTTATGTAAACAAAAGCAAAAAATGTTACAGAACCGGGCTTCTGTTTACATAACGCAGCGTGCGAAGTTGATATCTTATTAGAAATGAATATGTATAAACACAATTAAATGATAACTATTAGAAATGAATATGTATAAACACAATTAAATGATAACTATTTACTATAATGTAGGACAGAAGCACAATCCACGGGAACAAACTTTCTCTAACCCTTTACCCAACAGAACGGCCCTGTGCCAATGCATTCTCTTATATATGCGAGTCGACCATAGGTCGCCTCGCATATATAAGAGAATGCATTGGCTTAACACATTAAAAATTATAAAATTGTTAAAGAATGTAAGAAAAAATGGTAAAAAGTGTTAAAAAAAGATTTTTTTTAGGCCAATGCATTCTCTTATATATGCGAGGCGACCTATGGTCGACTCGCATATATAAGAGAATGCATTGTCACAGGGCATAACTGTAACTATCACAATGTGGTCAAGGAGCCGGTTCCAATGATATCCATATTTGTATGGTTCTATTGAGACAGACCGAAGATATTTTAGGCTGTTGAAGCTTTATTTTTCCGGTTTTGGCCGGTTTGTTGGGTAAAGGGTTAAACGTCAAAATGTAAAATTTCAAAAATAGTCCGCCTGATGTTATTGAAACGCGTTGATCGGCATCATCGTCTGGGACCAACTGTGGAACAATGGTTACAAAACAACCAAATTGTTCCACACAGGTTACACTGTTAACTCTTAGTCTCTTGTACTGGAAATGGGTTCAAATACTCCTTTTTCGATCAGACCCTCACCCGGTGTGTCATTTGGTAACAACCAAATCACGCCTTTTGTGAGTTTTTTCTTTCGCTTTTTTAAAACTAAAATCTGACATCCTCACAACTACATACACCCCACTTTCTGCACACAAAAAAGCAGCTCAAATTCCAATAGATGTACTTATACTTATACATTTAGTTCCTCTCATCGGTTAACCAGTTTATTTAAAGTTGTCCTTCAAGGTAGCAATTTAATGTCAATATTACAAGTTAATACACAGTCATTTAAGTAATGCTCATTACCTGAACACATATATGAAATTGAAATCAAAGCATTTCCTTCAAGTTCAGACTGGTATGTTTTAGCAACCGCAAATTCATGTTCACTAGTCTATTAAAGTCAAACCTCCATATCTCATGGTCACTAGTCTATTAAAGTCAAACATCCATATCTCTCTGAGGACAGCTTTAAAGGTACTCAATCCGATAAAACTCCTCTCAATTACTATTTCAATGGCTTCGGTGATCAAAATATTTTATTCGAGTCGAGGAAGTCACCCATCAAAGCTCAGATTTGTTAGATATCGATTTTAGAAATCTATTATTTTTCATTATCGGGAATACTTTCTGGCCCAGAACTCAGTCAAAATTGCGTTATTATTACCACTTGATTTTAGAGTTATCCATCCTTGTCTGTTTGAATATTGTTTTGGTGTACACATATCGAGCAGGATACGAAATTGACGGCAATTATTAGTACTCATCTCGAGAACATAACAAATTTCAAAAATCAATATCTAATAACTCTGAGCTTTGTTTGATGGGTTCCTCGACTCGAATCAAATATTTTTTACCCCCAAAGCCAAAGAAATAGTAATATAGAACCCTCTGATCGGATTGTTGTTGTTGGAATCTGTTGAGATGGGGACCCTCTGTTCGGATTGAGTACCTTTAACAATATAACAATCATTCAGCATTCAGCATCACTGTCGGATATCCGTTTAGGTTTGGACGTTTCAAGATGGCGGCGCCCAGTGGACAGGATAAACGGTAAGTGTATATATTGTCTTCAAGCATCAATTAACGACATTTTTCGGTGATACACCTTTAAACAGTTATGTAGGATTTTGTATGCCCAACACCTATGTAACATGCCTTTCGCATGACAGGCATGCGAAATGTTGTATTTGGCGTGTCAAGTCGTCATAAATTTTCGAAATTTTATCGAGGCGATGAAATGTTCGCTCTTTCGTAATTTGTTGGCAGTGGGCTCATGGATCCGCAAATTTATGTATTGTCCTGGGTAGATTAGGCTCCCACACATCTTCGGAATGCAAATCCGGCGATATTTTTATTTTCTAACTCCGAAAAACGACCTTTGAAAATTTCAAAATGTTCAGGTTCAGATTCGCAATATTTCCGATGATTTTGTTCAGGTTCAGAAACAATTTTCGTTCAGGTTCGGACAATTTTCGTTAATACAGATTCTAGATTCAAGAACCGTAACTCTAATTATCACATAATTAGCCCCAAAAGCCGGCCTCATATTTTTAGTAACCTGTATTATCGGCACGTCGATGCCAATTTATTATTATGTTAATTAGAATATAATTATGATATTCGATTTGTGTTGGCTTATTTAGTGTTGAGTTTGAGATAAGCATGGACAATAAGGATGGTTGAACAATTTTGTCAACATGAAAAGACACATTTAAAATGATATATAATTTTATCTTGAAGGTGACTTTACTTCCTCTTTGGTTGTGATAAAGAAATCAATATTAATTTATTTTTAACCCCAGCCGTTTCGAGATCGTTTTCCCTTGGCATAATGTGATTATGTGCAACGGGTATCAAATTCGTCGCCATTCTACACGAAATGTATAGCCACTAAATTCGACTCGAGCCTCGCTTTTTCGCTAAATCTCGGCTCGAATCAAATTTAGTGCACCCGGTTAAAGGTACTCAATCCGATCAGACGCTCCTAAATTACTATTTCTTTGGCTTCGGGGGTAAGAAATATTTGATTCGAGTCGAGGAACCCACCCATCAAAGCTCAGAGTGATTATATATCGATGTTTGAAATTTGCTGTTTCTATTGTTTGTGGACCAGATCTTTTCCAGGACCACGTGCTTAAAAGGACAAATTGCGGTTGTAAGATGGATAATTTGTTGGCAGTGGGCTCATGGATCCGCAAATTTATGTATTGTCCTGGGTAGATTAGGCTCCCACACATCTTCGGAATGCAAATCCGGCGATATTTTTATTTTCTAACTCCGAAAAACGACCTTTGAAAATTTCAAAATGTTCAGGTTCAGATTCGCAATATTTCCGATGATTTTGTTCAGGTTCAGAAACAATTTTCGTTCAGGTTCGGACAATTTTCGTTAATACAGATTCTAGATTCAAGAACCGTAACTCTAATTATCACATAATTAGCCCCAAAAGCCGGCCTCATATTTTTAGTAACCTGTATTATCGGCACGTCGATGCCAATTTATTATTATGTTAATTAGAATATAATTATGATATTCGATTTGTGTTGGCTTATTTAGTGTTGAGTTTGAGATAAGCATGGACAATAAGGATGGTTGAACAATTTTGTCAACATGAAAAGACACATTTAAAATGATATATAATTTTATCTTGAAGGTGACTT
>CP136069.1:29557172-29640241 GCA_032622095.1 Siphonodentalium dalli
AGAATTGTTAAAAGAATGTAAGAAAAACTTCCATGTATTCCAGGAACTATACCAGAGAATCCTCCAGTGATTCTTAACTCGGAACTGGAGGTCCAAATGCCATTCAACCTCCATGATTACATAAACTCTAATAAAGATCGACTGAAGAAGGAGCACAGGATATCTCTATTTGGAGACGGACATCAATTCCAAGTAAATAACCCTTCCATAACTGGAGCTTCATGAAATTTTGCGAAAACCCTGTGTCAATGCATTCTCTCATAGGATGCCTCACATATATAAGAGAATACATTGGCAGTCGTGTCGGGTCCACTTCCAAATCTTCCTCAACAAGCCTTAAAGACATATTATGTACTTGTTCGGGTGTGTGAAACTGACAAGTTAGTATACAGGCACTATATGTCAACTGGGGGAATGTAGCATTCTACTAACGTCACCGAAAATCTCAAGCAAATCGACCGTATCACTCCATAGAAACCATCGTCTGAACTACACTCAATTGCAAATATTTACTTCTCGATTCGGGACGCAAATATCGGCGATAAACTAATGCAAACGATTTTGTCACCGAGAGTCACTGCATTTAATTAATATGCAAGAATGTTCTCAAATTGGATATAATATTTGTCAAAATAGCTACTTTGAGCAAGAGTATTCTCCACTCCTATGTGTTCACCTTACCGGAGTGTTTCATATCACTTTAATGATTGTTGTACATATTTATTTCAACCGAAGTATGCATTGATTACATAACAATTTAAGCCTTAACGAGTCAAATTCACAAAGCTCCAGGACTCGGTTGAAGTGTCTGTTAATATCGCATAGTGAGTTTGAATATTATAGTCCAAATATGATTTTCAGAATATATTTCAGTTCTTTGCCCTTATCCAATGTTTACCATCAAGTTTTTATTAAAATTTAGATTCTTATTTAGACTTTTATTTGTAATTCCACTGTAACAGTAATGTTTACATAATAATGGTTTCAATATGCAAAATCTCATAATTGGAGAGTTATCAATAATGAAAATAAGAACAAAAACGATCTATGTTTACATGTAATTGTTGATAGACTTTAACCCTTTCATGACTGAAGCTTCCTGAAATTTGCGACAACCCTGTGCCAATGCATTCTCTTATATATATGCGAGTCAACCATAGGTCACCTCTCATATATAAGAGAATGTATTGGCGTAACAGATTTTAAAATATTTTTTATAACTGTTAAAAAATGTAAGAAAAAATGAAAAAAATTATAAAAAAATGATTAAAGAATGTAAGAAAAAATGATAAAAATTGATATGTAAGAAAAAATGATAAAAAATGATAAAATTGTTTAAAGACTATAAGAACAAATTTATTGTAGAATGTAAGAAAAAATAATAAAAATTGTTAAAGAATTTAGAAAAAATTATACAAAATGATAAAAATTGTTAGGCCAATGCATTCTCTAATATATGCGAGGTAATCCATGGTCGACTCACATATATAAGAGAATGCTTTGGCACTGGGTCTTTAATGTTGCGCCAGCGCAGCTCCCATCATGAAAGGGTTAAAAAAAAATTATATTATTTCACATGAACCCACTTCAAAAGCCTTGAGTCCCTTTTATTTTTTACAGGTTTTCCTCATTGGAGATGGCGAGAGCTCTGGAGGGTGTGACTCAGCGGAGACATTCATCTGGCAGCTAGTAAGTTAATTACCAGTAGCCCTATACTACTACTGAGAGCTTTCCAATGAATGGCAACAAGCCATATTTCCAACTAAATCCTGAAAAATTACCCATAATTCTGCTGTAGTTAAGGAGTCGATTATTTAGGGCATTACTGTACTGTACCTTAAATTCGGCAATTTATGGGACCTTCGCCTTTTGTACTCAACAGAATGTATGCAACAAATGAATTAATTTTGCCATGTGTGAGTGCAAAATACACTCATGTGCTACATGTATATGAACGATGCAAAACAACATGGTAATTATAATGAAAATGAATAAATGGCTGGAGACATAAGATCATTTTCATTATAATTACCATGTTGTTTGCATCTCTCATAGAGCACATGAGTGTATTTTGCACTAATCCATGGCTCAAACTCATTCATTTGTTGCATATATTCTGTTGATTATAAAAGGAAATGGTCCCAAAATGGCCAAATTTAGTGTACAGTACCCCTTTAATTTCATGCAACCAACTCTACATAAACATGTGACAAGTTTTAACCCTTTACCCAACAGAACGGCCCTGTGCCAATGCATTCTCTTATATATGCGAGTCGACCATAGGTCGCCTCGCATATATAAGAGAATGCATTGGCTTAACATATTAACAATAATAAAATTGTCAAAGAATGTAGAAAAATATTATAAAATTGTTAAAAAATGTAAGAAAAAATTATAAAATTGTTAAAGAACGTAAGAAAAAATGGTAAAAAGTGTAAAAAAAAGATTTTTTTTAGGCCAATGCATTCTCTTATATATGCGAGGCGACCTATGGTCGACTCGCATATATAAGAGAATGCATTGGCACAGGGCATAACTATAACCATCACAATGTGGTCAATGAGCCGGTTCCAATGATATCCATATTTGTATGGTTTTATTGAGACAGACCCAAGATATGTTAGGCAGTTGAAGCTTTATTTGGGCGTTTTTGGCCGTTTTGTTGGGTAAAGGGTTAACCCTTTATGTACTAAATACTCACAAGAATCCTTCGGCATTTGTATTATCTGTCGTCTGCTTATACTTCCTAAACATCCCTCCAAATGAATATTAGACCATTCCAATGAATACTTATATAACTAATGGGAGAATCCATTACTATAGAATATAGTATGATATGGTTTGAAAGAGATAATGGAACATGGGGAAAGATGGGAATTAAGGAAAATAATATGGTGTGAAATGGAACAGGGGGAAAGATGGTAATTAACCTCTTCGCTGCTAAATGATGTTATGACATCGCGTGCTAGGCTGTTGGCATTATTGCCATTTTCCAGTGGTATGCTAAAATCCAGTGGAAAATTATCAGGGATGTGCCAATCCCCAAAATAGTGCCGGGCAGGAGGGTCATCGGTTCGATTGGGCGACCATGGTTGGCCCAATCGGAAGAAAATTTGGATTATTAGCGCCCGCAAACGCGTTTTCCTTGCATTTCAGGTGTAAAATACACCACAAGGTCTCTGACAAATTATCATAAAATAGGGACATTTCATATTTAAAATTTGGGAGAACATAATTTGAAAGTCAGTGTAACTCACCCGGTATAAGTATCATCTGCATATTCTTTATATAAATCCAATTATTTAACAAGTTAATCCGGTACAGTAAACTGAAACGGTGGCATTATATCAAAGGCTGTCTGGGAGAGAACTAACAACAGCGTCACACGAACACGTGCCAATCACCGCCTGAGTACTAATCGCGTCATGTCATATTTCCCACGTGATTTCCTTCTTTTTTCAATACACAGTGACGTATATTTACAATGTTTATACAACTTCTGTTACGTCACACTTTCATGGAATGAACTTTTAATCGCCTATTCTTTCCGTCTGCTCATAGTTTAACCGCGCCGTGGAAGGGGGCGGTCCTTCAATTAATATACGCATGACCGCGTCTAACGTTTCCTCCACCATGCGGTTTCTGAGACATGATTTGAGCTTTTTACTTTTCGAAGTTTGAGTGAAAAATTTCAATAACGACATCGTTTTGGCTTAGGATCATTGAAACTGAACATTCCAAATTCAACCCGGGACTTTTAACTCCAGCGCGTGACTTCAGGTCAGCACGCGCGGAAAGTATTTGATTATGTCGGCTCTTTGTAATAAAATTCACCGGTCATCGCAGACCTTTTGACACCTCATTAATCAAGGCTCCCACGTGCTTTATAGGAGGCATTAAAATGCCACAGACGGCAACATGTCGTCGCTATCAGACATGCAAGATGTCGTTTTCATCAAGAGAACTCCGCACAATTTACAATGCGAGTACAGTTGTGATCGTAAAAATGTGCCGGGCGCACCGGTTTGAAAACGTAGTCACTCCCGGGCGATCGTTTTGAGTGGTGGGCGCCCCCGCCCGGCCCGCCCGGCGTGAGCACATCCCTGAATTATAACGGGAATATCGCAAGAACCATAAAATTGACTCAGTTGAAAGGCTATTATCATTCACAATCATAGAACATCATACACTGTTTAATACTTCCGAGATACAGTTATTCCGTTGCATCAATCCCTGAGTTCCAGTTGTGAATAATGGCCTACTGCTAGAGTGCTGACGTAGGTACTGTGGACCATATAGCACATAACATGCACTTTTACGTCCGTAATAGATACAGACTCCATAGCAGCGAAGAGGTTAAGTAATATGATATGGTATGAAAGAGACATTGGAACACCGTCATCCTGTTAAATGGTTTATTCATTCATAAAACTTTGATAAATACAGGTGATTGTCTGTTGAGACTGAAATAATTTATTAATAACTTCATATCATGAAGAGATGTTTAACCCTTTCGATACTAAATACTCATTGATTAGAAGTTATAGTAATCCCCCAAATAATCGACTCCTTAACCACTCTCATTGAGCGCTTTCCGATGAATGGCAACAAGCCATATTTCCGACTAAATCCTGAAAAATTACCAATAATTCTGCTGTGGTCAATTATATAGGGCATTACTGTATCCCATAGGAATTGTTCAGATAATAAATCCAATAGATGACCATAGGTCGTTTGTTGACACCGAATCAATCCGCTGATTCGAATATTTTCGAATTGGTGTTACTTTGGTGCAGTCTCTTTTTCTGTGTCTAAATAACACATGCCAAATGAACTGAACTCACAAAAATTGAAGCACAAGGTTGCCAATGAAGGTAATTTTGAATGTATGCCGATCAGAATAGACGTGCATTATGCAAATTATGTGCTTTGATCGCAATCCGTGACGGTGATCAATCGCCACACATATTTGTAATCTGTATCAACACTATGTAAATTGTCTACTCGTTGCGTGATTCAGATTATATGAATAAAATGCAATGTCATCGGCTGTTAAGAGTGACAAGACATAGATTGGAATGAACAGAAACGGTGAGAAACCTTAGAACAATTGGTCTATTTCGTTCTTAATGGACGTAAAAAAAACACAAGTTCCAACAGATATTTAAGGAGATTAACATTGTTATATAGTATCTAGTGAATTTTGCAGTTTTTTGTCATGAGACACCGAAATACACAATGGAAGACAATGCCAATCACTAGCCGATTCGATTCGAGATTCGATTCGATGTCGATATCAGGAAGGAGATTCTATATCGAGATTTGATTCGATGCAAAATCCCCGATTCGCAGATCCTTACTTCTACACTTCTATTCTCTATCCAGTCTGTTGTCTGCTTTTACCTGAGCTGAGCATCCCTAATACATTCAACAAACATCCCAGTCTCTTTAAAAAGCCGACGATACATCTACTACGTCAGGAATGCACTCCATATTTGCAAATGGTTTATTACATCCTGTTTGGAATACATGTACCGCGTCATTGTTGAAATGAAATATAATGGACACATCTTGAGACGTACATCCATTAGGATTATCGTCGGCTTTTCAAAGAGACTGCAAACATCCCAGTAACAAATGAATTGGAATCAAGTGACCAGTCATAAGAGAGTATATACAGTAATGCCCTAAATAATCAGCTCCTTAACCACAGCAGAATTATGGGTAACTTTTCAGGATTTAGTCGGAAATATGGCTTGTTGCCATTCATCGGAAGCTCTCACTGAGAGCTTTCCGATGAATGGCATCAAGCCATATTTATCACTGAGAGCATTCCGATGAATGGCAACAAGCCATATTTCCGACTAAATCCTGAAAAGTTACCCATAATTCTGCTGTGGTTAAGGAGTCAATTATTTAGGGCATTACTGTAGTTATCAAATGATTAAATGGGGACGGTATTGTAAAGACACCTTCTAATATATGCAATGGTTAATATAAAACAAACAAGAGATGGACTGTCGTCCGGTGCATACCCCCTCGTGGCATACTGCCTAGTGTGGGCACATCTATAACTTATGATGGCTATACTCAGACATATGGAACCAGAAATCAGCATTTTCATATAAACAAAGATGAATAACTATAGAACAAAAAACCAAAACAAACGTTTGAATGTGCCATTAAATGTCCTCATAGTGGTGAACATCCATACAAAATTTCATTGAGATCCGAGCATTACTGTTCAAGTTATGAGCTGAACAGACATCGGATGGACCAAACAGCCAACATTTCCAAATAAACATAGATGAATAACTCTAGAATGGAAAAGCGGAACAGAACAATGGAACCCCCTATTGAATGTCCTCATAGTAGTGAACATCCATACCAAATTCCATTGAGATCCCAGCACAACTGTTGAAGTTACGACATGAACAGACACCAGACGGACCAAAAAGCCAACATTTCCAGATGAACATAGATGAATAACTCTAGAATGGAAAAGTGGAACAAAACGATGGAACCCTCTTTTCAATGTCCTCATAGTAGTGAACATCCATACCAAATCCCATTGAGATCCCAGTACAACTGTTGAAGTTACGACATGAACAGACACCAGATGAACCAAAAAGCCAACATTTCCAGATGAACAAAGATATATAACTCTAGAATGGAAAATCCGAACAAAACGATGGAACCCTCTTTTTAATGTCCTCATAGTTGTGAACATCCACACCAAAATTTGGTTGAGATCCCAGCACAACTGTTGAAGTTACGACATGAACAGACACCAGACGGACCAAAAAGCCACTATTTCCAGATAAACAAAGATGAATAACTCTAGAATGGAAAATCCAAACAAAACGATGGAACCCAGTATTTAATGTCCTCATAGTAGTGAACATCCATACCAAATTTCATTGAGATCCGAGCACTACTGTTCAAGTTATGACATGAACAGACATCGGACGGACGGACAGGTGCAAAACAGTATACCCCCCTTTTTATAAAAAAGGGGGTATAATAAATTAATGTGAGGCGAGGATGTATGCTAAATGCACACGCATCTACTAGTGATGCGGACTGGACCAGACCACCCAGGTCCAGTTCACTTACATTTGAATGAATTACCCTTTTAGCAGAGTGTTCATCATATAAAGGGAAAATTATGTTTACTATATCAAAACATTGTTTACAGCATTGCTTGCCACAGTTAACAAGGTGGCACTGAAATAACCCAGTACATACTTCGAATATAAACTTTTAGAGATGATTTACCATTAAATATGCACATTGCTTTTCGAGACAATATTCTGAAGGGGTAAGATTGTTATTTGAAAAGTATACGTTATTCTGTTTCCTGCCTCGATACAAGGTGTCATGTTCCCATCGTGGAATTTATATTCAACCTGTGGCGGCTTGGTTGAATATAATTTCCAGGCCGGGAACATGACACCATGCACCCTGGCAGTAAACAGAATAACGTGTTTGACATATTTCCGACAATGGTGGGTCCATTGACTCATTTGGTCTTGAAATGTTTATCAGACTAATTAACTGTGATATTTTATAGTTGAATCATTACATAAAAAGAAACTAAATTAACAAGAAATAGTCTCAGACTCTTGGTGTTCCATACCGAAGCTGAAGGTAACTTGTTTGGGAAATTTGTTACAATTTGCATTTGGCAAAAAATGATGAGCAATCCCTAAAATGGGCAGTACCTAAAATAGTACAGTAATGCCCTAAATAATCGACTCCTTAACCACAGCAGAATTATGGGTAATTTTTCAGGTTTTAGTCGAAAATATGGCTTGTTGCCATTCATCAGAAAGCTCTCAGTGAGAGCTTTCCGATGAATGGTAACAAGCCATATTTCCGAGTTACCCATAATTCTGCTGTGGTTAAGGAGTCGATTACTTAGGGCATTACTGTAGTATTTGACTGCAGTCAATTACCAGGTTATGTTCTCTGAGAAGTTTCCGTATATGCGACATAACCACATAATTGACAGATTTGGATCGGGTTACATTTAGCACACATTGTGTAAAAATCTATATCGACAACTCAAGATACCCGCTGAATATAGAATGAAATTAATAATTTTCAGGGATGAGAATATCTCGAACAATGAGCGTTCTATTTATTGCATGTTTTACTCCAGAGCGATGTCCATTTCCATTGGTACTCACACAAGCCTTGAAATAGTGTGCCTGTCATTTGCAGAATGAGGTCCCCAGAGGGTGAATTTAGTGATGCTACCCCGCATAGCGGGCTAGCATCACCAAATTCACCCTCTGGGGACCTCATTCTGCTTACAACTCAGCAGAATGAGGTTCCCATAGGGTGAATTTGGTGATGCTAGCCTGCTATGCAGCTAAATTCACCCTCTGGGACCTCATTCTGCAGATGACAGGCACACTATTTCAAGGCTTGTACTCACACTTGGCATATTGGTAAAGTTCTTATGATTACTTCAGACATTTTATTTTTTATTACTTGGTTGATGGATTTCTCTACCCAAAATAAAGTGGTTTGTCAATAAAAATAAAAATTTTAGTTTTCGATTTTTTTATTTCAGCCAATCAGAATATTAATCCAGATATATAAATCAAGTTAGAAAAAAGTATAAGTTTACTTAAAATATATAACAACACCGATTTAACAGCGAAGCCTCCCAGTGATGTTTACGGAATTGAATATCAACGCCAACATGGAGGACGCTGATATTGGCGATATGGGACCATCTCCTTTTATACTCTACAGAATATATGCAACAAATGAATGAATTTGAGCCATAAATTAGTGCAAAATATACTCGTGTGCTCTGTGAACTATGCAAACAACATGCTAATTTTAATGAAAATGATTTTATGACTGGAGTCATAAAATAATTTTCATTATAATTAACATGTTGTTTGCATCGCATGTAGAGCACATGAGTATATTTTGTCTGTGACTCGTTGTGAATCAAATATATCAAACTCATTTCATAAAATCTTATAGTCAAACATAACTCGTTGGAGATCCTCTATATCTGCTAGCCTTGAAATAGTGTGTCTGTCATTTGCAGAATGAGGTCCCCAGAGGGTGAATTTAGTGATGCTACCCCACATAGTGGGCTAGCATCACCAAATTCACCCTCTGGGGACCTCATTCTGCTAAGGCCTTAGCAGAATGAGGTCCCCAGAGGGTGAATTTGGTGATGCTAGCCCGCTATGCAGGGTAGCATCACTAAATTCACCCTCTGGGGACCTCATTCTGCTAATGACAGGCTCACTATTTCAAGGCTTGTATATCTGCTAGTTAAATGTTACTTTCTTTGATACATTCTTTATTTGATAGACAATCGCTTCATAAACAACTTTTGTCCTAGAGATTTACATGAAAATCCCCATTTAACCCTTTACCCAACAGAAGGGCCCTGTGCCAATGCATTCTCTTATATATGCGAGTCGACCATAGGTCGCCTCGCATATATAAGAGAATGCATTGGCTTAACACATTAAAAATTATAAAATTGTTAAAGAATGTAAGAAAAAATGGTAAAAAGTGTTCAAAAAAGATTTTTTTAGGCCAATGCATTCTCTTATATATGCGAGGCGACCTATGGTCGACTCGAATATATAAGAGAATGCATTGGCACAGGGCATAACTGTAACTATCACAATGTGGTCAAGGAGCCGATTCCAATGATATCCATATTTGTATGGTTCTATTGAGACAGACCGAAGATATTTTAGGCTGTTGAAGCTTTATTTGGCCGGTTTTGGCCGGTTTGTTGGGTAAAGGGTTAAAGCTGGTCGAATTAACTCGTTTATGTGGTCACCCAGATAAAAGTGTCTTGGTGTGAGTATAATAACAGCATAATTGTTTCATTTCACAGGAAGGAACATCAAAATTCACAATAGAAGGAACAGACCACTCACTTGGGACGGCCGACTCCCTACTGATTCCATGTAAACAAAGGTAAGAGAGGTATTATATTATTGAACACATCATAAATTGAGACATTTATAAACACATGTTTTCTTAAAGGCCCACTTAATTTTCGAGTCGGCCATTATTTTTTTTATAGTGACTTGATATACTTTAATAACAATCTATGCCATAAAATATGATTAAAATACTATATTTCATCACTATTTGAAACATCAGTGTTTCAGAAGATGCCTGCAGAGAAATAGAAAACTGCTGAAATCATAGAATGAATTCCCCCTTTGGTTCCCAGTATTCAAACATTTTCAATGGAAGGGGAATAACTCTATCTTTAATATATAGAGTTATTCCACCTGTGTTGAAAACAATACTGCTTTCTACTGCAATCTAGGTGACAGAACGCATTTGCATCTCAACAACAAGAGCATCGCTAGGGCGTGGCAAAATATGCCCTTTAGCCATTTCGAATTGTACTATCACGAAATAAGATAATACTTTGACCCTACATTTAAAGAAAATTTGATATACCCCTAATTTCAATGCCAAAATGTGGTGAAATTCCGGCCATAACTCATGTAAAAATAATTAGAGAGAACCTATATTCAAACTTGGCGTGTAGTTTTAGCCGGGAAATACACATACCAGCTTTGGTTCAGCTCAAATTATAAAAACTGGAGTTATCGGTCGGAAACCAAAATGTAATGAAATTGGTCAAATTCTAAGTCGAAAAAGGGCCGTAGCTCATGTAAAAATAATTGGACAGAACCCATATTCGAACTTGACCTGTATCTTTAGCTGAGAAATACACATACCAACTTTGGTTCAGATCAAATAATCCAAACTGGAGTTATCGGTCGGAAACCAAAAATGTTAACGGACGGACGGTCAGACTGATGCACGGACGGACGGCTCGACAGACTGATAACATAATACAACCTTTTTTCAAAAAGGGCGTATAAAAACAACATGTCCACAGTTTATTACACCATATAAGTTGATAATACAATGTTTTGGAGCTTCCTCTTTCAAATGGTATATAATATGGCATATATTTTATATAAAGTAATCTGGGGGTTCGAAAATTAAGTGGGCCTTTAAGTTTTCATTATAACAAAATATATATCTGGAAGAGCCCATTAACAAATTTTAAGAATCACCACTCAGATGGGAAACAAAGCTATTTATTACAGTAATGCCCTAAATAATTGACTTCTTAACCCCAGCAGAATTATGGGTAATTTTTCAGGATTTAGTCGGAAATATGGCTTGTTGCCATTCATCGGAAAGTTTTCACTGAGAGCTTTCCGATGAATGGCAACAAGCCATATCTCTGACTAAATTCTTAAAAATTACCCATAATTCTGCTGTGGTTAAGGAGTCCATTATTTAGGGCATTACCATACTTTCAGGCACATGAATTCACATATAGTCATATATATATTTTTTTGTTGGCTTTGTTATAATAATAATTATTAATGTATTAGTTATACCTAAAAGTGATGTTGTTGTTGTAATTGTGACCTGGAAGAGATACACCATCTTTAAAGTTTGTAGGATTAAAAAATTATGCTTTTTTTACCCCCGAAGGATAAATTTCAGAATATAAATTGCATAATTGAGGTGACTAATGGGTGAACATCACCAACTTCAATTGGGGAACTTTAATCTGATCCTTGGTCTTCCATAGTAGTTGAGACGTAAGCAGGATGAGGTTCCCAGAGGGTGAATCTGGTGATGCTGGACCACTGTACAGGGTTAACTGGAGGATCCACCCCATTTCGATGAGGGCAAAACAGTATTTGTATACCATAGTATATTAAAATAGTTTAATTGTGCCGAAATCGCTATGTCACCTTGGCACATCAATGAAGTGTTGGAAGTTACAGTAATGCACTAATTAATCGACTTCTTAACTACAGCAGAATTATGGGTAACTTTTCAGGATTTAGTTGGAAATATGGCTTGTTGCCATTCACCGGAAAGCTCTCACCGAGAGTAAGAGCTTTCCGGTGAATGGCAACAAGCCATATTTCCAACTAAATCCTGAAAAGTTACCCATAATTCTGCTGTGGTAACTTTTCAGGATTTAGTTGGAAATATGGCTTGTTGCCATTCACCGGAAAGCTCTCACCGAGAGCTTTCCGATGAATGGCAACAAGCCATATTTCCAACTAAATCCTGAAAAGTTACCCATAATTCTGCTGTGGTTAAGAAGTCGATTAATTAGTGTATGCAAACATATTTTATGGCTTTAGTGTTTCGGCATTTTATCACTTTATTTTTACACTGGACATTGTCATCTTTGGGCCATAATGCCCCGACCAGAATTGAGTGTCCTGTCCTCCGTGGTCATACTCTACATACCTCACACCTTTCTTATAGTCAACAAATTCATGATGAATCTGAAATAGATATAAGCTTGGAATAATACAATAGGCAGGACTAATTTAATAACTTGATTTGTGAACACGCCAACAACAATTTCTGATCAAATAAAAAAACAAAACTTGCTTCTCTGTGTTGTAGATCGATAGCATTACATAATAGAGATTATCAATATGATGAGTAACAAGAAAGTATATACATGTATATGGTGATTTTATATCTAAACAGTACCAGTCATCATATGATCACAGATAATTTTGGAGGAAGTGCATTGTGGTGTTCAATTATAACAGTAGTTCCTTTCTGTATCAACCTTCGAACCGATGTTCAGACTGATATGCAACTAAACTCTCCGTGAACTCGCTTCCCTTTTTTTGTCCGTAGCTGAGGTGGTTACGTTGTTGAAACCATCATTGCTATCTTTTTCCGGTCTGTTCAGGTCATAACTTAAACAGTAGTAGTAATCGGATCTCAATGAAATTTGGTATGGATGTTAACTGCTATTGGGACATTCAGTGGAGTGTTCAATGGTTTTGTTCAGGTTTTTCGTTCTAGAGTTATTCATCTTTGTTTATCTGAAAATGCTGATTTTTGTTTTTTGGTATTGATTAATATAATGTCAGTGTGAAATCCTGATATGCACACAATTTTGTTGCAGCACGGGGTTGCTTCCTCATTGTGGGATGTGAATCATTACGTTCTCGCTCCATTAAAAAAGAAGTCCGTGTGACAGGCTAATTACCTTACGCCATGTTAAAAATAGCTTTACCAGGCTTCAGTTAAATAAAGATATCAGCCCAGTCTGTCGGCGGTATATCAAAGGTTGTATCGCCGCGGTCTGCCGTGTGGCATGTTGGTCAGTTACGTAATCATGTGACACATCGAAACATAAGCTGATACAGTTATCGCATTTTTTTTATTTCATTAAACTTCAGCTTTTGACAAGAACGAAATGTACCAAGTGTATAATTGGAATCCGCGGTTGTGGTTTCAGACTTCAATGGCTCGAATCCGTTGATAAATACGGAAATTACCCATGTACCTGTATAAATAAAAATATAATCTACACCCGAAATTAGAAAGAACTGAATTAATTCAATTAGCGATAAAAACATGTTCATGCGCACGATCATTTGCGCATTGTTTATAGAAAATGCATGGTTTTGGGTTCCGTTTGCATTGAATGAACTAAAGTGTTAAATTGTCGTTTTGGAAACTAATTAAATTACTTTGCTGATTGTCTAAAAAATATAATTCGTTTGTTAACTCTGTTTTGCTGCGTCATAATTGTTTTTATCGTTTTATTGGCTTCATTTTGTTGCTGATGTGGGGTATGATATAAAACTATACATTGACTTAAAATCGATGTCGCGAAATGATTGATTTTCGGACTCCTTTATGAATTGAACAAGGGCGCCGATTGTTTTAGTTTCGTTTATACTGGTATTTCCTAAATACACGTATGTGTCGTATGATATGATTATTACCACGGCACGGTTACTATTGACATTATAGCTAGAAATTACTTACTGAGGTCCAGAATTCTAGATACCCGAGTTGCCAGCATGATTGTGTATATATGAGAAGTGCGTATATAATTTTAGCGTCAGTACTTAAAAATGATCTATTTTCGGGCTCGCTATTCCAATAAATAAATTGAACAAGGGCGCCGAATGTTTGAATAAATGAATACCAAGTCACATTGTATGTGGAACAAGCAAAACATGTATACACGATACATAACAGACGTGAGAAAGAGTCGGTGCATGTGCGTACACATATATACAAGATAAATTAAGGTGTATACATTCAAATATAGATTTGGCAGTAATTGGCACCAAACAAAAATGCTAGTTATACTATACTGTATAACCGCGATGGTTCATTTTCGTTTAGATTGATATTTCCAAAATATATCACATGATATGAGTATTACCACGTGGTTAGTATTGAAATTATAACTTGAGGTTACTGATGCCAGAACTTGAAATTTATCGATCTTCCGGCTCGATTTTCGGGGACAAAAATCATTAAACACGAGTATCACGATACACCCAATAATATTCGCTTTTGAATTTTTCCCGGTATTGATATATGTCGATAAATAGTTGAACTACATTTATAAGGGCATTATGTCACATGAAGACGAATTAAAGTAATAAAATATACAACCATGAACACGCTGTTTGTGTTCCAAGCAAACAACACCCAGGTGCACGGCAATCCACGGGATTCCGTGTTAATCTGTTCCTGATATGGTTTCAATAAAGAGCGTTCAATTTATTTAAATTAGGTGCGAAAATTGAAACAGTTGGACAATGGCTGTGACCATGCAAGACAAGTATTGTTCAAGTATATATCAATATTCGCGTATTTGTGAACCTATATCTTATAAATCCTTCCAATTTACTTAGAAAAAACGGAAGCTTGAACGAGCCATTTCCGTTTAAATATATACATATTTTACTGGGACTAGAAAAACCTAACTATACTACATGTACTACTTTCAAGTTCGTAATATACCGATTAGGCTTTTTCTCAACCATCTACTTAATAATACGAAGCTAAGCTGAGAATTAAAAAAAGGACCGCTGCTTTTATGTGTTGTATGTTAACGGAGAGGGGCCGGCATTGGGTATATATAGTGACCGATCTGGGGACAAGATTTCTGATGGAACATGTTTCCCCAGAGATGCGTTGGGTATATGTTCATATAAATTAATGGTGGGTGAGATACAATCGTTGAACTCAATTAAATGTGTTTTTCAGTAATGCTATTTATGTCATTTACGAAAATAAAAACAAAATGGATGCCATTATTGAGATCTATGCAGCGCTAATATACAGAGAACGACTAATATGTCGAAAGCAACACATCCGCGTAATTATATGGCCTTCGTTGGTTGTCAGTTATCTATTAACTAGTATATTCCAAGTACACTGTCGACAGTACACTACCGATACACACGCCAGATTACTCAACACAGTCTGGTGTACTGGTATAACTATACTAGTACACTAGACTGCTGATTAATCTCGTCGGTGTATCGGTAGTGTACTGTCAATGACATCGGCACCTGCATACAGTCGAATTAGTGACTTGCGTCATTGTAATATGCCCTACAACAGAACTATATGTATGTCATTTACATATTTTGAAAACATTATTCTAGTCGATTGGTGGCAAGATGGCGGGGAATTATACAGTATGTTAATTAGTCAGGGAATTATTTTCCGGGAACAGTACCTTTTTGTCGATTACATCGATCATCTTGTGTCAATTTTAAATATTTCGATGCGTCGTTATACTTATAATTAATTACCTACGCTTTCCTATAGTATTCAATAGATTCAAGAAAGCGAATTTCATATTCATAAAAGTATTGTTAATAAAAGTCATGCTCCGTATATTTTTGACATGTTGAAATTTTTTAGAAAATAAGTGTTGCATACGAAAAAAAATTTGTGTCATCACCCAGCCTTCCCGCCCCAACATACACATTTTGTAGTTGTTATTGTCGGCGCTGTCAATGTTTATCTATTTAAGTAAAACATTATGTTGTACATTTTTGCCCAGATAATCCCAACCGATACATTCAACTAAATCCCTTAGTTATTCGAAACTTTCGAGAACTAGCCCCCTCCCCCAATCATGGATTATAGTCCAAAATGTGGTAATTCAAGCCTGTACAGGCTAAAATTGTGACAGTTAGGAACTTGTTCATCCTTTGGCCTGAGAAACATATACTGTTCTGTGCATTCTGGGTTAAAATGGGGGGGGGGTGACTTTTTTCTTTCAACGCTGTACCTGCACCTGTACGCGACGTTGGCATGCGCCTGGCGTATAATTAATTAAATACATTATAATTCCTATATATTATTTTGTCTATAGATCCAAGAATGCCAATTATATATTAATAAAAGTACCGAAACGCTTGCGTAGATTGCATGATTCCATGTATTATACTGTCACACTCTGACTTTTTCCGTATATTTTTTACATGTTGAAATTTTGATCAAAATAAAATATTGTACCAACACTTTGAACATTTGCCATCATGCCCTCACGCAACCGGTATCCATACTGACATTTGTGTGGACGTTGGGTCAAGTCCTATATGCCGCATAAAGGGACCCAAGGGACCCGCAGTGCGTATATATGTATAGAAACAAAATTAAGTCTGTAAAACAACACATCATGCACAAATAATATCGAACATGGAAAATAGATAAATACGCTGTTCTTATATATCAATTATTCATAGTTGCCCAATAAACAACATTTCGCTTTTTAAACAAATTATTTTTGATGCACACAATGCTTATTGTTTTGTCAAAAAAATATGTTATTTTCGCTATTTTCATCGCTATATGAAGAGACAATCAAACGAATATATATTAACGATCAATTAATATATAAGGTCAGTATAACTCTTGTTCGATTTATCGAAAGACAATAATAATAAATTGTAACAACCAGTTCGTGTACAATCAAAATCAAAAAAGCGATATGGCAGTTTAAAACCATGCAAAAATGCTCGATTTAATTACACGTCGGTCCGATTTCTGGTGCTAACAAAACTAGATAGGTCGACACATGCGTCAAATAGTTTTATTTACCGACATCAATGTACAACCGAAGGCATTATTCAAGTTCTAATCATAGACTGAAATCGGTTCCCGTTTGTTTTTCCAACAGGAAACAATAAAGGTCGCTTATTACTAGTTTACTCCTGTTACGATATGAATAAAGAGCGTTTATTAAGAAAAGGATGATACTGTATGGGTACTGTATGTATACGACTGTATGGGCATATTAAGTTTATTGATGTGCCAGTATCGGAGTTTTGTGTAACCGCTATGCATATATTGTCATATACATATATTATCACTCTAAACTCCATACTCACTATCAAATTACGAATACATAATATTAGTTACTCCGTTCTGTCAAATTAGAATACATAATTTTAGTTAGGTTCGAATGAGCCATTTTCGTTTATTCTTTAATATATCAGAACACGTTTTATTAAGTCTACGTAAGCAACGAGACTCAGAAATATTAAATAAAGACAAACATAACATAAGTAATTATAGTCCGATTTTAAAAATTGAAACGCCAATATGCATGCTATTAACACCAGAATGACATGTCCGAACGCGCTACGTAAATTCAAGAAAAACATTTTAACGAAGTATAAAACGAGTAGCCTGGTATGTTGTTCTTCACTGGCCGGGGACCAGCCAAAGACGCCTGGGAGATCAAAGAACGGTGCCGACGGATTTTTGTTTGGGCTGACTTCAGTCTCCAATGCAAGGGAAGAGAAATATGTTGCAAAATGCAACATTGTGCTAGTTTATTAACACGAAAACGTTCACAAATGTTATACTTGGTAACATATAGCCTAAATTGTGAGTTCACACCACAATGGTACGTGGAATAAACGAGATTTACCAACATTACAGGAACTATTTTTCATAACAAATCACAGCCACCGCGGAATCTGGAAAATTCTGTTACTATATTTAGGACCCCATATCTGGGGTCGGTCTTTGATGTAGAGTTTCCCTAATGTGGTAACAGTGTCACACCCATGGCCGGGGTAATGAGCAGTGTCAAGAGCATTTAAATAAATTAATCATGGAATGCATTAAATAAAATTATATATATTATAAATGGATAGATTTTTATTAGCATTAAAGGCCCACTTAATTTCGAACCCCCAGATCACATTATATAAAATATATGCCATATTATATACCATTTGAAAGAGGAAGCTCCAAAACATTGTATTTTAAACTTATTTGATGTAATATATTGTGAACATGTTCTTTTTGTTGACACATCAACGTCTGTTATGTGCTAAAGTTTCTGCACAAAGTCCATTATTTTAAATGGAAGAGAATAACTCTATATATCCAGATATAGAGTTATTCCCCTTCTATTGAAAATAAACTAGTTTGAATTCTGTTGCAAAAAAAATAATAATCGGTGACTCGAAAATTAGATGGGCCATCAACTTGCCGATTCTTACCTTTTTCCACTCTCTTCCAGTCCATTGTTCAATAATCTCATCAAATGAGAAACTGTCTATTTTTTCTTTCTTACGGTTGAGTAGTGAAACTGTTAAATAGTATTTGCAACCACAGTCAAACCTACCAGCATACCTGTGGACACATGAAACCTGAGAGTGAGTTATAGATATAGATAAATATATAGAGGATCTCCACCAAGTTATGTTGGGATATAAGATTTTATGAAACGAATTTGATCAATTTTATTCACAACGAATTGTAGACGAGTTGTTAATCAAATTTATCAAACGAGTTTCATAAAATCTTATATCCCAACATAACAAGTTGAAGATCTTGTATATCACATGAAAAAACTAGAGCTTTATGCCTTTAAATATCAACAAATTAAACTCTTTAACAGAAGCTGAAAAATGCATGCAAAATGCATACATGCCCAGCATTGGCTGAGACGCTTCACAACCATATATGACAGTATTGTGCGCTCTTGTTGGCGACGAAAATTTAAGACCCCCCAATTTGCCTCTTTTTTTGTGCTTATTTTCATTAGCGCAATAAAGTTAGACAAGAATTTAACTTTAATGAACAAAGCACTCATTTGTGTCTGGTGTTGGTGTCAAGCACGGCTTTTCAAAATAGTATTAATCGGCACATTAATTTTGTTGATGCAATGCCAAGTATCCTGGGAAGCATGTGCCTATTCGTCACTAGTGAGATATAAGGAAATACAATGTATGCTTTTAAAATTATATAATAGGGGTTTCATGTGATATATCAATATATCACAGTGGCTGGTAACATGCACCGATTTGCAGAATGAGGTCCCCAGAGGGTGAATTTAGTGACACTACCACGCATATTAGGCTAGCATCACTAAATTCACCCTCTGTGGCCTCATTATGCTTAGCCTCATCTTCTCTGGAAAGTTTCTTTATTATCAGATTTCTATAGAAACTTCTTCACATAGATTCAATTTCTTTTTCAGTTCAGTTTCTCTATATCCCCAAATTGGCAGATGACATATGTTAATATGTCAAGCCAGCAACATATATCAACATGAATGGTAATATGTCTAGCCAGCAACATATATCAACATGAATGTTAATATGTCTAGCCGGCAACATATATCAACATGAATGGTAATATGTCTAGCCGGCAACATATATCAACATGAATGTTAATATGTCTAGCCGGCAACATATATTAACATGAATGGTAATATGTCTAGCCGGCAACATATATCAACATGAATGTTAATATGTCTAGCCAGCAACATATATCAACATGAATGTTAATATGTCTAGCCAGCAACATATATCAACATGAATGAACAATGATTCACCTACATTGTCTTATTGTGAATCCAGAAGCTGTATAGTATTGTCACGTGATTAAGAATGTACTCCAATGTACATGTGGCAGCTAGTCATCATTGATTTTATGAATAAGCAGTTCATGAATTAAAAGTTCATGAAGATCTATGATAATTTGAGGTGATTGTTGACTAAAGCGCTGAAACTTTTTGGCCAATTGGGAGCAATTATGTTACAGCATTATGTTATACCTCTGAGCTGGAATGTGTGTGTAGATTTTCTTACCAGTCTTCCACCTCGATAGGAGGTACAATCTCATCCAAGATTTGCTCACAGATTCCTTCTGCCACCAAATCTATTGTCTGTTTCTTTGCACAGAGTCCGTAGGACGTCGCCCAGCAATGAACACGCTCTGGAAAAATAAAACTTAATTCCTTCAGGTTCTATTGTCTAATTATACTCCCAATTCCCCTCTTAGAACCACTTAGCACGATGGGCTAGCATCACCAAATTCACCCTCTGGGGGGTGTCAGACCGATTTTCCGAAGACCAATTACTACGAAGGCCCACAACTCCGAAGACCCGATTCTCCGACGGCCCATAACTCCGAAGATCCGATTCTCCGACGGCCCATAACTCCGAAGATCCGATTCTCCGACGGCCCATAACTCCGAAGATCCGATTCTCCGAAAGCCCATAACTCCGAAGGGCCGATTTTCCGAAGACCTATAACTCCGAAGACCTATAACTCCGAAGGGCCGATTCTCCGAAGATCTATAACTCCGAAGGCCCGATTCTCCGACGGCCCATAACTCCGAAGGTCCGATTCTCCGAAGGTCCGATTCTCCGAAGATTTTGTTTTATCGGGGTATTATCGTTTACTAAATAGTGTACAGTCCAGTGGCGAAGCCAAGGAGTCCCAAAATTCCTACTGCGCCCATTAAACCTCTACTTGCTATTTCAGACAATATGGGCCTCTACCAAAACATGTCCAATGTCACGTAAACGCCCGGAAATCGTTCATGGGGCATCAAAATATTCAAACTTTTCCTACTACCCCCACCTAAATGGGAATCCTGGCCCGCCACTGACTATACACCAGATACTATAACGTAAAATGTACAGGGGTGAACGGGGAAGAACTTGTCCTTTTTCATATATAAAATGAACTTGATTGTATTTTCAGTCGCCAGAAAAAAGGGCGAGTTCTTCCCCTTTGGCCCCCGTTCGCCCCTGTGCATGTTAGGCTACTCTGACATTCTTGCAGCGTTTCGTTATAATATACCCGGTGCACACCAGTGGCGGAGCCAGGGTTCCCATTTAGGGGTGCACATTAATTAGCATATGTGGGAGATATGTGGTGGATATATCATGCATATGATATGCCGAAAGCATATCACGAAGGCCTGATTTGGGGAGCGCATGCATGGGAGGGGTCGCCCCCAATCGTTGGTCCGGGGGCTCCCCTGGGCAGGAACACTGTGAATATTTGAATGCCTAGGAGGGATTTCCGGACGTTTACATGACATTTGACATGTTTGTTGGGGGCGGTCTTCCCTAGGGCCCCATTGACTCCGCCACTGGACTGTACACTATTTAATAAGCGATAAAACATGATCTTCGGAGAATCGGACCTTCGGAGAATCGGACCTTCGGAGTTATAGACCTTCGGAGTTATGGGCGTTCGGAATTATAGGCCTTTGGAGTTATGGGCTTTCGGAGTTATGGGTCTTCGGAGTTATGGGATTTCGGAGAATCGGGACTTCGGAGTTATGGGCTTTCGGAGAATCGGGGCGTCGGAGAATCTGACCTTCGGAGAATCGGACCTTCGGAGTTATGGGTCTTCGGAAAAACGCTACGTAACCCTCTGGGGACAGGGGACCTCATTCTACTTAGGCATCATCCTCCGGGAAGTATCTTTAGTCTCAAATTAACATTGTTTTTAGTTTCTTTTTCCCATCTGTTCAGTTTCTATATTTGCAGAAGATAAATTGCATAATTGAAGTTACTAATGTGTGAACATCACCAACTTCAACTGGGGAACATCAATCTGATCCTAGGTCCCCCATAGCAGTTGAGGCCTAAGCAGAATGAGGTCCCTAGAGGGTGAATTTGGTGATGCTAACCCGCTATGCGAATGCAAATGTCAGACAAACTAAATTCAGACTTGTTGATCAACCCAAGGGAGTTTCTACATGACATTAAATTTAACTAAGCAGAATGAGATCCACAGAGGTTGAATTTGGTGATGCTAGCCTGCTATGCGACATAGCGTCATTAAATTCACCCGTTGGGGACCTCATTCTGCAAATGTCAGACATAATCAATTCAGGCTCGTTGATCACCCCAAGGGAGTTTCTAACTTTCTATGTGACTTTAAATTTAACTCACCATTATTCTGAGAAAGAAAATCAACTGGATCAGCTCCGCCAGGAACTTCTTCTACCTTGAATCTGTCTCCTGTATTTGATGTTATTTTCCAGTGATTGTACTTTTCTGTGAATTTCAAGCAAAAACAATTACAATAATGCTCTAAATAATTGACTCCTTAACCACAGCAGAATTATTGGTAGTGAGAACTTTCCGATGAATGGCAACAAGCCATATTTCCCACTAAATCCTGAAAAATTACCCATAATTCTGCTGTGGTTAAGGTGTCGATTATTTAGAGCATTACAGTACATGTCAACAGAGGTTCCTATTATAGTACTACCGGTATACTATGAATATTAAAGACGCACTTAATTTTTCGAGTCGCCGATTATTTTTTTATAGTGGCTTGATATACGGTTTTATTAAACAATCTATGCATAAAATATTATTAAAATACTATAAATCATCACTATTTGAAACATCTATGTCTCAGAAGATGCCCACAGAGAAATAGAAAACTGCTGAAATCATAGAATGACTTCCCCCCCTTTGGCACCCAGAATGCAACAGAATTCAAACTTTTTCAATGGAAGGGGAAGAACTCTATCTTCAATATATTGAGTTATTCCCCCTACATTGAAAATAATACTGATTTTTACTTCAATCTTGATGATAAAATGCATTGGCAACTGAACATAAATAACATGTTCATAGTTTATTACACCGGATAAGTTGATAATACAATGTTTTGGAGCTTCCTCTTTCAAATGGTATGTAATATGGCATATATTTTATATAATGTGATCTGTGGGTTCGAAAATTAAGTGGGCCTTTATCCCTTTAAAGGCTCACTTAATAATCGAACACCCAGATCACATTGTATAAAATATATGCCATATTACATACCATTTGAAATTTTGAAAGAGGAAGCTCCAAAACATTGTGTATCAACTTATCCGGTGTACTAAACTATGAACATGTTATTTTTGTTGACGTACCGATGTGTTTTCTCTGCTTAAGTTTCATCTGAACTGTACTGCAAAGTTTATTGTTTTAAATGGAAGGGGAATAACTCAATATCTTAGTTTGAAATATGTTGCATTCTGGAGGGGAAATGTTTCTAAGATTTCAGACATTTTTATTACTCTATGAGCATCTTCTGAGACACAGACATTCCAAATAGTGATGAATTATAGTATTCTAATCATATTTTATATCATATCAATTGGGTATTTCGGCAACATGCTCAGCAGATTAATGGGCATCAGTAATGACTTAGAAAAGCTGAACCGATGATATCCTATAAATCAATTTTGACTTTCCTCTCTAACATAAGTGAGTCATGTGCCACTGCCAGGAAGATCGATCAGTCTCTTTTCGATTGCGCTTGACTTGTCATGTTACTTGTTATTATATCATATTACAGATGTTAAAATCTCAAGTAATAAGTTTTTTTGGACTTTATAATGCTCTTAAAAACCCGTAGCTCATCCAAGTCCCTAGTCGACCGAAGTACATGTAGACTAATCGGGTAAGAGGTATTTTATTATTTGGACATTTACGAAATTACGAGTCCTCTTACCTGTATGGACGTACAACATTTAGCTGTAGTAGTGATTTGATCATGACATGATCTACTCTAACTTTGAGGGCAAGAACATCAGTTGTAAATGTCCAAATATAAAATAAGTTCTTTCCCGATAAGTCTACTTTGGTTGACTAGCTACGTACGTCCAAGTCACAGCACAACTATGCTATTCAATACTAGATCATGCCATGAATCTCTACTATGGCTAAAGCTCGTAGAAATCATATTCCACCGGGCCAGTACAAAACCTGGGGAACTTTTTGAAGATTTGACAGGGAACCTTATGAAGTCGAAAAAATAACATGGGGAATATAATTCTTAGTTATTAACTGTACCTTAATAATGAATACTTCATTGTAGGTGAACTCCATATTGCATGCTTGTCTGTGACTTTTATGAGCCGATATCGCAATAAACATTGATTTAATAGTATCCAGATGATTGGGACCTTGGACGATTGGGAACTTGGACGATTGGTAAATTTGGGACCTTATTTAAGTTATTATATTTATTTTGTATATACTTTATATTCACAATGCAGACCATTTCCTATTAAATAATTATTACATTGGGTTAGTGTAAGTATTGAACAGACTCACAGTGAGTACAGTTTATCAATATTTACTAAATGGCAGCCTACTTAAATGTAGATATACCGACTGTGTTGTTATTGTCAAATGGGTTCACCGCTGATTAATAGTCACCTATGTACATGTATTTACTGTAACAGTGATCAATGAGTTGGAATGAGGATCGAGGTACGTGTTTGTGTTACCGAAGCTCTGCAAAAACAAGAACAGCTATATAAGTTTTCCAGATCTGAAATATATCCAACATGTCTTCCGAAAACATTGAGTGCATTTTCTGTGGTGTCGAAGTTCGATCTCGACAGGAAGGGTTGAACTGCAGTGGCTGTTCTTGTTGGCAGCATCATCAGTGTCAGACTGGTGTCAGCAGAGAAGTTTACAGACGAGCAGTGAAAGAGTGTTCAGATATCGACTGGTCATGCTCATCTTGTAAAACCAAACAGCTACGACTTAAAAGAAATATCGTCGTCATCACTATACTCAAAGAAATTTCCAAACTCTAGTTCGACAGAAGAGAAAGTCAACGATCAATAAGATGTTACAGTTAAATGCATTCTCGTTAATCAAATATCATCGTTATTATTGTTTTTCATTATATAATTATTATATTTGTTAATTCCATTAATACACAAATAAAATTTGATTTTAAACTAATATACTGATATGTATATAAATATACTTATATATATATAACTAATATGAAAAAGCAATTACGCAAGGTCCCAATCGTCCTGACTCAAGGTCCCAATTGTCCTGACTCAAGGTCCCAATCATAATCCTGACTCAAGGTCCCAATCGTCAAAGGTCCCAATCGTCCAAAGTCCCAATCGTCCGACAATCGATTTAATTACCCCGGGGAATTTCCATAATTGTAAGCGTCGCATAACAAAATCGCTCACAAAGTCACTTAAATCATAAACTTTTGAGTTGGGACCTTCACCTACAGCGAAGTACATTATTAAAGAACAGATAAGCATATATTACCCCGCTTGATTTTTTTTACTTTATAAGTTTCCCTGTCAAAACTTCAAAAGGTTCCAATGTTTTGTTCTTATGGAATATGATCTGTAAGCGCAGGAGTTAGCCACAGTAGAGATTCATGGCATGATCTAATTCAATACGGGTACAGGACGTTTCGTACCATGGTCGTTTCGTACTTGGTCGTTTCGTACCATCTGGTCGTTTCGTACCATATTTCTTGGTCGTTTCGTACCGCATTGTTTGGTCGTTTCGTACCATGTAGAAAATCAATTGGTCGTTTCGTACCATGTGTTGGAAATGGGGAAAACACGGTATTTTATATATATATTTATATTATGTATGTATAATTATTCATGTTCTGGAATGCGGCGAAAGATCTTATGAGATTTGCTTACATCGAATGTGAATAACAATCACGCTGACAATAGTATTCATCTGATTGACTGCGGGAAAGATCTTATGAGATGTTTTTACAACAAGTGTTAATACTAATCACGCTGTATAAACAAGAGGTGAGCTCTTACTGATTACCACTAATTACCACCTGGCTTCTTGATCACACCTTTTCGTGAGTTGTTTTTGTTGGAATCCTATAAGTAACATGAGATCCCCCATCATTTCATCATTCATCTCACAATCATGTCTGACTTTCTCTCCGACGTTAATTGTATAGACTGTTCCAGAGAGGTTCGTCCGCGTCAACACGGTCTTCAATGTGAAGGTTAGTACTCGTATATATTATACAATTTTATTTTGAACATCAACTTAACTTAATATTTAAAAACAATCTGTAAAATGTATATATATTATAACTACATTTTTATTTTAAACATCAACTTAACTAAATAATTAAAAACAAATCTGTATGAATATTAATGTAAATGATTATTTATGACGAGTCAAATGTTGCTTTAACTAATATTGAAATTCATCAATACAGATATATACCAGTTTGTTATAACACTGAATTGTCTTTCCAGGTTGCCACAGGTTGCCACAGGTCTTCGAATCACTGCTAAAACTACTACCAGATGAACTTGCGGTGAAGACAGTGACAATGGACTTTGAAAAGGCAACATGGAAGTTCATACAAAAGCTACTACCAGAGGTGGAAAGACGTGGTTGTTATTTTCACTGGACCCAGGCCGTGAATAGGCAGATTCAAAAGAAAGGGCTGATCGAACTGTACAACAAAAAAGGAGACGATTACAGGTAAATATTTGTTCTCATAGAATAGAATTGTATGAATAAAATAATAGAATTGTATGATTAAATGAATTTTTTCAAAATATAACTTATATGATTTTATTTTTATTTCAATTATATAAGTAGAATAATGCTATTATTTCAATTAGCAGAAATAAGGGTATAATTAGAATAATATATAACAAACTGAAATTTTTTCTTATTTATGTTTATATCTTCTTTTCATTTTTGTAGGCAACTGCGAAAGCTTTATGCTTTGCCACTTCTGCCAGCCGAACACATCCGACCAGCATTTGCCAGGATGCGAGATCACCCGACAGCCAAAATCGGCAACATGCCGTTAATCTACGAATATGTGGAATCACAGTGGCTGGACTCTCGGTGCCTACCAATGGAATCGTGGTGCGTCTACGGGCGCTCCATCCGAACGAACAATGACACTGAGGGATGGCACAGACGCATCCAATACAAAAACAAGGCAACAAACGTCCCATATTATATCCTGGTTCCAATGCTCAAGAAGGAATCGGCAACGACAGACATGACAGTAAAGTTGGTTGGTGAAAAAAAGATGAAAATGTACCAAAGACTCCAGTATCGGGAGAACCAGGCGCAACTATTCTGCTTGTGGAGTAACTACGAAAACGGCGGCATCTCCACCAGTGGTCTGTTGAAGGCATGTTCAAAACTGTTTGCGCCAACAGTTGTTATCATTGCTGTCGAGTCGGCTGATTGTTAATATCAAATATCATGTTCGTCCCATATTGTTGTGTAAAATAATGTTGTTAATGTTAATATGTTATTGTTATTTTAAAATAAAGAATAAAGTATGAAATTAATACTGTTTTCCCCCATTCCCAACATGGTACAACACTCGGTACGAAACGACCAATTGATTTTTCTACATGGTACGAAACAACCAATTGATTTTCTACATGGTACGAAACGACCAAACAATGCGGTACGAAACGACCAAGAAATATGGTACGAAACGACCAGATGGTACGAAACGTCCAGGTACGAAACGACCATGGTACGAAACGTCTAGAAGCCTTCAATACCTGTTGCCTTGTGATTCTTTATTAGGTTCCGTCCAAATGGGCGCTTCATAAAAATCAAGTCATAGCGACTTGTTCTCGATTGTAAATAGTCTGGTACTGTGACTTTGTGGTATAAACAGTTTTGTTTCCAGAACAAGTTGTCTGAAATGACCTCTTTCCATTTCTTACACACACTTGAACACTTTCTCAACTGCTTTGCCGGAACATTGAAAAATATTCGACACAATATTTCATTTGGTAAAATTGTGTTAATATCATCTTCTGACGATGTAATATCTGTTATATTTTTTGCTTGATTTTTTCGACGAAAAAGGAACATTTCAATTTTCAGAATCCTGTTTGTTTATCGACAATCTTAAATTATCGATTCAATGTTTTTATGTTAACATTCAGCGTTCTTTAATGTACTAGTATTAAATCAGATGTGATGTTGGTTAATCCGATGTTTGTCACAGAATGTTGCAAAAACAGCGATATTATCTATTCAGACTATTCTTGTCGATGCATAATCCGGATCAAGTTCACGTAAATGAAATACAGGAAGTAAACAACACCTCGAAACAGTGCGCGGAACTGCGCGGATTATATGGATTTTCCCAATCTATAAATAAATGCTGGTCTATCACAACGGGGAACGTTACAAGGCGTTGTTGTCCTTTATTATCCGACACTCTAAAATGTGTGTGACAAATAATGAGACCGAATAAAAGACGTGACGCGAGGGGGGGGGGGGGAGTTCGTTTGAGCTATTGCAATGGGTTGGTCGTTCGTCGTTTATACGTGTGTGCGTATGTCAACAATTTCCTTTACCATACTATACATATCACACTCTTCATAACCATTCAATGTACTACATATGTTTTCGTTATTTATACTGTGCAATGCTTTGTTACACAGTTGGAGACAGGCTCAACAAAGAGTTTTTTAAATATATTTTTTAAATGTATGTTCTTTTTTTTTGTTTCTTTTAATGTTTTGTTGTTGTTTTTTTTTTCATTAATAGCTGAACTTGACTTGTAAAGTCTGTGTCCGTCAACAATTTCCTTTGGCACACCCTACAGGCCACACCCCTCATACGAACGTCACCAAACTTCATAGAGATCTTCGGAGTGATCTCTAGATGAGAGCTTACCATTTTCCCCGAATTTCGTTGAAAAACATGGCCGCCAGTTTTGAATCCATTAGCACACCTTACAGGCCACATTCCTCATCCGTTCTTCACCAAACTTCATATCGATAATCGTGGTGAACTCTAGATGGGAGCTTACCATTATTTTTTTTCGAATATTGTTGAAAAACATAGCCACCAGCGGCCATCTAGGATTTTACTCTTTGCATTACTTAATCCTTTGCCACACTCTACAGGCCACATCCCTCATCCGACCGTCAGCAAACTTAAGATGGATCCTCGGGTTACATCTAGATAGGAGCTTACCATTTTGTCCGAATTCTGTTAAAACACATGGCTGCCAGCGGCCATCTTGGAATTTACTCTTTGTATGACTTATAACTTTAGCACACCTGCAGGTCACATCTCTCATTCGATCGTTGTAAAACTACAAATGAATCTCCGGGTGACCTATATATGGGAGCTTACAATTTTTTCCGAATTCTGTTGAAAAATATGGCCACCAACGGCCATCTTGGATTTCAGGTTTAAATCCATTAGCACACCCTATGTAAAGGTCACATACCCCACCCGATTGTCACCAAACTTCATCCGGGTGACCTCTAGAAGGTAGCTTACCGTTTCCCCCCGATTTTCTATGAAAAACATGGCCGCCGGTAGCCATCTTCGATTTTACTCTTTGCATCACTAAATCATTTGGCACACCCCACAGCCCACATCCTTCAGCCCACATCCCTCAATCGATCGTCACCAAATGAATATGAATCATTCGGGTGGCCTCTATATGGGAGCTTACCGTTTTTTCCGAATTCTGTTAAAAACAATGCTTCCAGTGGCAATCTTGGATTTTACTCTTTGTGTGACTAAATCCTTTGGCATACCAAACAGGTCACATCGCTCACCCGATCGTCACTAAACTTCATACGGATCATCAGGGCTTACTAATTTTTCTGATTTTCAATGAAAAACATGGATGCCGACAGCCATCTTGGATTTTACTCTTTGCATCGATCAGTAAATCATTTGGCACACCCTACAGGCCACATCACTCATCTAATCATCACCAAACTTCATATGGGAGCGGCCATATTGGAGTTCAAATTTGGATCTATTGGCATACATTGCAGCCCACAATTATTGGCGAAATGTTTTGAAAATGTGCAGCCATGTTTGGGATCACCTCTAAATGGGAGATGTTGAATTTTTCCGATGAAAAATATGGCCGCCGACAGCCATAGCTTGTATTTTACTCTTTGCATCAATAAATCCGTTGGCACACCGGACACATCCCTTATCCGATCGTTGCCAAATTGTATATGGATTATCGAGGTGACCTCTCGATGGGAGCTCACCGTTTTTTCCGAATTCTGTTAAAACACATGGCTGTCAGCAGCCATCTTTGATTTTACTCATTGTATGACTAAAATCCGATCGTCAATAAACTTGATATGGATCTTCGGAGTGAACACTAGATGGGAGCTTATTTTTTCCGAATTCTATTAAAAGTAAAAGCATGGCTGCCAGCTGCCATCTTGGATTTTACTCTTTGTATGACCAATTCACGTATATTATATTAAATATAGATTGCTGATATGACTAAATATTTTAGCACACACTACAGGTACGTAACATCTCTCATTCGATCGTCAACAAACTTCATATGGATCTTCGGAGTGTCCTCCAGATGGGAGCTTACCATTTTTTCTGAATTCAGTTAAAACATTGTTGCAAGTGACCATCTTGTATTTTACTCTTTGTATGACTAAATCCGTTTGGTGTTTAGTATTACATGGCTAGATATACCAACTTTCTGCATTCCCTATCGCTCCATTAACTGTAACATTAAAGACAATAGCCCCCAATCCCAGGAGGGGGGGGGTGAAAAAAAAAATTCCGGCACGTATGCCGGGGTGGGTGGGTGGTCAAAGCCACCAACAAGCAATTTTTTCCGCAACTAAAAAAAAAAATTCCTGCTTGTTTTTTAGTGTTTTGGCAATGAGTTGGGCTTCAAACCCACTTTGAATGAGAGAAATAATGTAATTATAACTGTAAACTGACTGCAGGCAGTTATCGTGTTGTATTTTGCTGCAAATTTTGAAATCCAAGATGGCCGCTGGCAGCCATGTTTTTTTGCCCGAATGACCTCAAAATGGCTCATTCCTATTTACATGTCCATGTTAACATCCATGATAAATAGTATGCACAGAAATTCATATACAGTTGTTTACAGTGAATTTCCCCCCGCAAATCTCTGTTTTAGTGTTAAAAGGGGGGGTGGGTGTCAAAAAAGGGTCGGAAAAAACTGCCGAAAACGGAAAAAAAATTGGCGGTGGGGGTGGGTGGGTACAAAAAATGATCGAAAGGGAAAAAATGCCATACGTGCCTCAATTTTTTTTCCGACCCCCCCCCCCCCCCTGCCAATCCAAGTAAACCTTCATTGAAACTGTCATTCTTCCTGCCAGTGAGGCCTGTAATGTCTATCGTTTAACAAGTGTTATACCAGACATAGATGGGCTGTATAAAATTAAGTTTATATCATCTGCATACTTATCGACTTATTCCATCAAATTCCATGTGGGGGGAAACAAGCAACCAATATATACTACCGGCAGTTATAGTTTTGAGATTTAAGATTTTGATTACTCATAGGCTACATAGATGATATTCCACATCCACACACTGCAGGATCACTGTATTTTTTTCTATACAACTAAAGGTGCAGGCCCCGTATGCATAAAGTTGCCATATAAAATATGTGTGCATTCAAGTTCCCTGGCACACAGTTTTGTATTTGACCGTCTATAATTAGGCATACATCGCATATATTTGTTAGCTTGATTTAAAGGCCCACTTAATTTTCGAACCGCCAGATCATATTATATACTATTTGAAAGAGGAAGTCCAAAACATTGCATATTCGATGAATAAACTGTGAACATGTTGTTTTTGTAGAGAAACTGGAGTGTGTTTTGTGCTCAAGTTTCTACACAAAGTATATTGTTTCCAGTGGAAGGGGAATAACACTATATATTTATATAGAGTTATTCCATTTCCATTGAAAATAAATTATAGAATTCTGGGAGCCATAACAGGGGATTTGAATCGGTGAGTCGAGAATTAAATGGGCCTTCAAATATTTGTTTTTTTTCTCACTATTTTGTAGATACACAGTGACGGGTGGAGAGAACTCGGTGGCGCTTCTGTGTTTCCAGGATCCGACGAGGAAATAACTAACAAACATCGTTCGATATCTGAACAACGTTCCATGCAGGCACAGTGGATGCTGATCAGGAGACAATTTCAAAGAGACATTTATGATGTTCACTCCTGAAACTAAATTTATTAATTGTATAATTATGCTTTCGCCATGTGGATCAAAATAGATCAATCATATCACCCTGCATGTCCGAAAGACACCCATAAACAAGACAGTCATTGACTGTGAAATCACTGCACTGATAATTTATCAAAAATATGATCACATGAATCCATAGTAACCAACTTGAATTCAAAAGATCCAATAATTTGTCTTAAGAAGGGGTTAAAGTATTTGGGGTAGGTGGGGTAGTTTTAAATATCATAGCTCTACTCCTATTCACATCACACACATGCCTCTCGCTGTCATATACAATGGTTTAGTGATTTCAGAGGATATGTTTAGGAGTTAAGTAAACTCCTTGGAAGCAAAAGTGTTAAATCCTTATATGAGATGAATCCACATACCACACTTGTATTTAAATTCGCGCAGTACTATTTTTCACTCAGTTTTGAATTTGCGCACTTCGAATTCGCGCACCTGGCTGTGCGAATACAAAACTGAATAATTTTTTTCTTTCGTAAAAGTCTTGTCTCAGATCTTAATTAACCATGAAAATACATATGTATATCAAAGTTCTTTCGTACACATTCAGTCTGGAATATGTGCATTTCTTAGAAGCATTTCAACATCAAAGATCTAATCATGATTTATTGCTTTACATGTACATGTGATTGATGGCGTTGAGATTGATTGGTTTGAGATTGATTGGTTGCCCGTACGTAAATATAAGGGTGTATTATAACTATCTAAAATACTCCTCTTTATGTTCCCTATTGTTTGATATAAACTTACGAGTCGTATACTATTTTTGGCTATTTTAAATTCATTGGTGCGCGAAAAATAGTATTGCGTGAATTTATATATGAGTAAGGTAATCTATCTATCTACTATATATTTTGAGAACTACGTATATATATATGTGTGTGTATATATATGTATGTGGGTACGTCATAGAATCGAAAACGCCTGGACGGATTGAGCTCACAACGCCTGGACGGATTGAGCTCAAATTTCGTATATAAGTGTAAAAGCCCACGGGGATCGCCCACGTCGCGTTTTGGACGAGCTCTGAGCACCGATTCTCCACCCAATAATCAAAATCACCGCAAACGCCACTTCGGGGGTTAAGGCATTAACGATCTTTATATTGACCATATACGGAGTTGTTAACGACGAACGCTCTTTATTGCAATCGACGTGGCTAAACGACAAGCCCCATGCGTCCGAAATACGGATGCGGGACGAAATGCAATTATCTCGATTAAAAAGGCAGAATTGATCTAAGAAGCGTTTGTTTACAATTCAACGCAACCTTATCGCTCGAAATATTATGCAGAGAGATTTCACGACGGGATTAATTGACTGTCCGCTCTTTTCGGCGACTACGGGGAAGTATAGGACGGGTACCATGAATTAACTTATTGAAAAACAAAGAATGCGTTGTCTGTCGTTCCTAGGAAGGGTGGATTTCATCGGGTCATGCAATTAGAATAAAAATTAAATAAATAGGTCAATTAGAATAAAAATTAAATAAATATTAAAAAATTCAAAAAAACATAAATTAAATTTAAAAAACATTAAATTAATATTAATTTTTTTTTTTTTTTTTATAAATTCAAAAAAAATATAAATAAAAACAAAATAATTAAAAAAATGTCATGTTTCTGACCAACCACGCCAGTGGCGGGCTAACCTGCTAGTACTATATATTTTGAGACTTCCGTATATATGTATGTGTGTACTTTATAGAATCGAAAACGACTGCACCCATCGAGCTCAAATTTCGTATATAAGTGTAAAAATCCACGGGAACGGGGGAAATTTTCAATCATACCTCTTTTAGGGGCGGGTACTGCGTGTTGTGTGAAGAAAAAAAATGCGTGTTTTGTGATTCTTATGTCTGTCGTTCCTAGGAACGGGGGAAATTTTCAATCATACCTCTTTTAGGGGCGGGTACTGCGTGTTGTGTGAAAAAAAAATGCGTGTTGTGTGATTCTTATGTCTGTCGTTCCTAGGCACGGGGGGGGGGGGGGGGAGCTATCGACTTGAAATTTGCTATGTGAATGTATCTTGCCCCGGATACGAATTTTATCGGGTCGCCGAGCCCGTGCGACGCCAGCTTCGCGCATGCGCAGACCAGATCTCGGAAACGGGTGGAGCTATCGACTTGAAATTTGGTTTTTGAATAGCCCGGACAACGTCGGACTCATCAGCTAGTCTCCTATATATTTTGAAGACCTCTGTCTTCTGTATGTCTGTCTGTATGTCTGTATGTCATTTATACAAATCTACGATTCTCGACCGATCGGGACGAAACTTGGTACGTGTGTGTAGTTTGACCAGGCGGTGGACCTTGTATTGGCGAGCCCGTGCGGCGCCCGCTTCGCGCATGCGCATACGAGATCTCGGAAACGGGTGGAGCTATCGACTTGAAATTTGCTATGTGAATGTATCTTGCGCCGGATAGGAATTTTATCGGGTCGCCGAGCCCGTGCGACGCCAGCTTCGCGCATGCGCAGACGAGATCTCGGAAACGGGTGGAGCTATCGACTTGAAATTTGCTATGTGAATGTATCTTGCCCTGGATACGAATTTTATCGGGTCGCCGAGCCCGTGTGACGCCAGCTTCGCGCATGCGCAGACGAGATCTCGGAAACGGGTGGAGCTATCGACTTGAAATTTGCTATGTGATTGTATCTTGCCCCGAATATGAATTTTATCGGGTCGCCGAGCCCGTGCGGCGCCAGCTTCGCACATGCGCAGACCAGATCTCGGAAACGGGTGGAGCTATCGACTTGAAATTTGCTTTTTGAATAGCCCGGACAACGTCGGGCTCATCGGGTGGCCGAGTCCGGCGATGCCAGCTTCGCGCATGCACAGACGAGATCTCGGAAACGGGTGGAACTATCGACTTGAAATTAGATCTCGGAAACGGGTGGAGCTATCGACTTGAAATTTGGTATGTGAATGTATCTTGCCCCGGATACGAATTTTATCGGGTCGCCGAGTCCGTGTGACGCCAGCTTCGCGCATGCGCAGACCAGATCTCGGAAACGGGTGGAGCTATCGACTTGAAAATTGTTTTTTGAATAGCCCGGACAACGTCGGGCTCATCGGGTGGCCGAGTCCGGCGACGCCAGCTTCGCGCATGCACAGACGAGATCTCGGAAACGGGTGGAACTATCGACTTGAAATTAGATCTCGGAAACGGGTGGAGCTATCGACTTGAAATTTGCTATGTGAATGTATCTTGCCCCGGATACGAATTGTATCGGGTCGCCGAGCCCGTGCGACGCCAGCTTCGCGCATGCGCAGACGAGATCTTGGAAACGGGTGGAGCTATCGACTTGAAATTTGCTATGTGAATGTATCTTGCCCCGGATACGAATTTTATCGGGTCGCCGAGCCCATGCGACGCCAGCCTCGCGCATGCGCAGACCAGATCTCGAAAACGGGTGGAGCTATCGACTTGAAATTTGCTTTTTGAATAGCCCGGACAACGCCGGGCTCATCGGCTAGTATCATATATATTTTGAAGACCTCTGTCTGTCTGTCTGTTTGTCTGTCTTTCTGTCTATCTGTCATTAATACAAATCTACGATTCTCGACCGATCGGGACGAAACTTGGTACGTACGGGTACACAAGAGCCTACTGTGATGTCACTTTTTTCCGACCCCCCCCCCCTCCTGGATCCAGCAATAACGACGATAACAGCATTGAAACGATATTGTCATATAAACGCGACAGGTCGTCGGGCTTAGTTGTCTGGCATAGTGTCAATGAGAGATATGAATGACTTTTCAATACACGAGTGATATAGAGGATATCTACACTTTTTGGTTGGATATGGGAATTATCTCATGAATTATATCATCACGAATGAGATAATTACCACGGCATATCCAACCAAAAAGTGTAGATGTTCTGTTTATTATATGCTCCGCTCAGTTGGCCCATGGCTCATCTCGAAAGAAGAGTAAATGTGCGTATTTGCACAGCCATGCTAATAAGATTGTGCATATAAAAATAGTTCCATTTTTCAGACAGATTGGTTGAGGGGAAAAGGGGCTAACATTATAGTATGTTTAACCAAACAAAAATTTATCACATATTACAATTTTTCAACCTGATCACTCAGGGACTTTTAGTTTTAATTAACTCATTTAGTACCGAATCACTTTTAATTTTAGCGCGGATGAATACCATTGAGATATAGATATCTCACTAGACGGATAACGGATTTTATCTGATTCAAAAATACCATTCTTTAATAAAGGTTTGTATGTTCATTCTTTTCCGGTTGAATAACAGGACTGTGTGTGTTCACGATAGGAATGTCCAAACCGCACGACACAGGCGGATGGCACGACGTGTTGAGAGAATGGTATGGAAGAATACGAAAGTCAAACACTAAGTCACTTAACATCAGAGAAACAATGATATGGTCGATGAGGGTGGGTGATCCATTTGCTGCAAATAGGTTCGTTTATCAGAAGCAGATACACGTATAGCGTCCATAATAGCGCGCGTGATGAAAGTATTAAGCAAGGCATGGCGTCCCACGTGACTCTCAGGAATACGGTCGAAATTATCAGATTTGTGCATTAAAGTCACCCATAGCGACGACTGGACCCGCGACTGATAGTTGAGCAACTGTTGCCTCAACTTCATCCAAACATTCCTTGAAAAAAGGCGTCACTGTGATTCGTGCTCGTAAGATATAGTTGTATCACGCTTTGGAAGGAGCAGATGCCGAACCTATAAACTGCACTGCGATTTGTCTGTCATTGATTATGGTAGATGGAAAAGAATAAATGCCAGGTTTCGGCATATTAGGATAGCGACAGAACCGCCGTTATGTGTCCTTATTAGTCTCGCTATTGTAGAAACGGCAACATAATCAGGAGAGATCGAGTCGAGAAAAGACAAATGTTCGGCGTTCAGCCAGTGTTCAGAGATCCCGATCTCATCAAATTGTTGACACTGCAGAAGTATGGAGAGATACAATGAATTAGGTTTTACACCTGTCGCATTCCAAGTCACGATGTTAAGTCTCTTTGTAGATAGATCCATTATGTGAATTGTGGTGAGTTGCGCTGCCAGGCTCTACAGGAATCAGGCAGCTAAATGTGTTCCAGAGTCGGGGAGCGAGTACACCGTGGAATGCTAAAGGTGAATGTAACTGAAGAATGACCTTCAGCTGATACACGTGACACGTTATTAAAGGGTGACATCGTGTTTATTTGATTTGTACATCATATTTAAATAATTTAAACTGGTGAATTAATGGGGGAATGGATTTTTGTGAGTGGGAAATTGATCTAACTAGCTGCTGTAGTTCTGGGTTATTCCAGACCAAATTTGGCTGTGGGATAGCCCTGTCGTACACTTGGGGATTTATTTTTAAAAGTAAACACATGACCTATGAATTCGGTCGAAACGTTAACACTGTCGCCTATGGGAAACCATTTAGTTCAGTGATTCCTGCAGCGCACTCCTCTGGGCAGGAAACTGTCGCTGAATATAGAGTGTCTGCGTCCGGTGCAAAAACAATTATTCTCGGATTGGGTTCCACTAATTGAACTTTTGATGAGTCTCACAAATGTGGGTGATACGCCCCTCTTGATCGGGTAACTACGGATATCAGCTGTAGTTTTAAGCGATATTCCACCTAAGAAGAACATTTTTGGTGTGTTTTCGTTTTCTGGATGAGGCACCAATGAATCCGTCCAACTCTTCATTGGTTTGCGTGTAGTTTACAGCGCCTGTGTCTGATGCAGGGATGTCGAGATGGTCGAATTGCTCCAGATGGTTTATCAGGAGATAACACCACATGACCCCCGAAGCCATTGAAATAGTAATTGAGAGGAGTTTTATCGGGTTGAGTACCTTTAATGTCAGAGTTATCGTGTCGAGTGGGTGGTAAGAAGGACGAGTTCCGAGATGCGGGGGCGGTCTGGCTTTCAACTTCGTTGTGATCGGTGATCGGGCTTTCGTCGGTGTTGAATGCAGTCGGAATAATATCACCACTGACATCACATCCTGTTGATAACGGCCGGTACTTTGACATGTTTTGTTCACATAAAAACTGTGGTGAATGAGAAACCTGCAGTAATAAGCCGTAGTTTTTTGTAATAATTTGAAGGATTAGTTGTTTTAACGGAATTCTGAGACGGTGCATTCATGTAACCAATATATTTTATATTATAATTTATATTTATGGCCAATAATACAGGCAATTCTTCAAGGATTGTCCACTTATAAATGGACAATCGGTACCATGATTAATATATGTGCAGGAGATACCCGGGCTAGGATTCTTCTTTTACCTGAGTTGGGGAATATTCATCCAAATCCTAGATGGTGGCCAAAATGGCCACCAGAAATAGAAAAATCGCCGAAAATCGCTGATTTTAACATTAGTGAGAGTTATTGTCACGACAACTCCACACCTGCTTACTATTGTGAGTTGGAGATACTGAGTCGAAGAACTGTCCTTATATTGCATCCAAATAAAAGTCCCCCAAATCCAAAATGGCGCCCACAATGGCGGACAGATTTAGAAAAATCACCGAAAATCCCTCATATTCACATCATTGGGCATTATTGTCGAGACAACTCCACCCATGCTTATAGCTGAGTTGGAAATACTGTGGTGAAGTAAATACCTTAAATCCCATGCAAGAAATGGTTTTCCAAATCTAAGATGGCGGCCAAAATGGCGACCGATATTTGACAACACGCCTACATTCCTCTACTTTCTTACGACGGGCGTTACTGTTTCGCGAATTCTACCCACTATTGCATGTTGATATGGAATATTGATATGAAGCATTCATTTGAGTTTTGCAATTGATACTCAAGGTCAAGATGGCAGCTAAACTGGAGGCCGAAATGTGGCATTTCGAAATCCATTCGACACTTCGCGCCGATAATGGCCGTAACCGTAGGTGCGCCGAATAACCATATTAGAACAATTACCTGATAACATATTCTGATTTGCCACGTCCTTAATGATCTGGACCAGTTTCCATTTCTTTGCCTGATAAATCTAGCTCGCTCACACCGACAAAGTATTCAACGTACACTTCCTAGGAGAAGGGTCCCTCTAATCATAACGTTTCAAACAATTAATATTCCGGTGTCTAGCTTAAGATTTTAAATACTTGCTAAATATGGGATTTGTTCGTCATCTTGGAATAGAAAGGCACATGGTCGATAAGTATACAAGCTTACAGAAGGTCATCTCTATGTATATCTTTCTCATACCCCATGGGATAACAACATGCACACCTGGCGAACTTCCCAGTTAACTAGTCACTTCTCAATAGATGGTTCAACTCACAAACTTAGCGAACGTATTGGCCTACGTGGACAACTTCGGCAGTATTTCGAAGGTAGCTAGCTGTCTCATTCCCTTGGACGGATGCCTATCTGCTAATGAGAAGACCATAATGTACCGACTACCCACACTTCTTGATCATGATCCTAAGCAAACTGTGTGACGTCCCACAGTCGTCTCGTCGAATAGCTCCCAGCAGAGAAGAACAATACTCGCGGTGCTAGTGTGTGGACATGCGCCATGACAGTGGGAATGAATACACCCCTACACCAGGTGAATGTTTCAGATATAGAATGTCTTGCGTGTTGGTGTTTTTGGTGTGGTAAGATTGTATTTCCACATCCGTTTCAAGGCCGTTCTGAATCAACTTGACCCGACGTATAATTTTGTCGGATGGGCTAAGGGATAATGTCTTTATGGAATGAAGATATGCGTTGTTGTTATCCTCTCTCAGGGTTAGTGTAAGTATGTGGGCGGTATTATTCAAGAAAATGTCAGGAACTGTGGTGCATTTATTTCACTGTGTGTGAACAATTTATAGTATCGACGGCAATGGATGTGGACGTTGGTGAACGTGACCTTTATGATCATATAGCTTTATATTATATATTTAGAATTTAGTAGTTAATATGTATCATATAGGACAATGGTTTTGAATGGTGATGTTACCAAGAAATCACTTGGTTTACCCAACGTAGGTTAAACTGAATGCACGATAGCATCAAAGTAACATTACTCTAGATGTTGTTCGCGTTGAACATTTCACCCTTGTGTTGATGGCAATGTACTTTATTGAACCATACCGACCATTATCCAGCGTGAGTATGACATACCAACTATCAAAAGACTGCATCCCAGTCTGTGTGGGGCTTATATAGTAGTAGCCAATGGTACACGCCTGGTCCAGTTGATTAAGAACGGCTTCCAAACGGATTGGAAGATACAATCTTAGCACACAGGGAAAGCAAAGCCACATGAGATCATGTCTGAATCTAAAACATACCCAAAGAAGGGGCGGTGCAGTCATGGTCCAATTTAATTTCCACTATCAAGACACATGCCCACAAACTAGCACCGCTTGTATTGTTATTATCTGCTTGGATCTGTATAGTGAGACGATTGATGGACGCCACCAGGACTGTTCTTATGATCATGGTCAAGAAGTGTGGTTATATTATGCATTATGGCTATCTACGCCTCAGCAGAAAGGCATCCGTCAAATGTTAGGCTTTCAACATTGGAAGCCATATACAGAAGTTGTCCGGCTACGTCAGTACGTGAATATGTGAATTGATGAACCATGTACATGTATTGAGAAGTGGTTGGATGGTAAGATCACCAGATGTACATTTATTTTATCCACATTAGGTAACCAAATCTGAAAAATACGCAGATAGAGAGGTCCTTCTGAAAGCTAGTATACGCATCGACCGCATACCTTTCTAGTTTATCACGCAAGATGACGCTCAGATCCCATATGTAGCATCTGAATTATGCCATAAGCTACCACGAATGAAGCTCGCCAAGAATAAGGATAATAATTCCCAGCTTTCCAGATAAACACGTGAGCTTGACACCGGCATATGTGTTGTTTGAAACATTCCGATTAGTGGGACCCTTCTACCAAGAAGTGTAGAAAACTGTGTTGGTGTGAGCGAGATAGATTAATGTGACGAAGAGACGGATGCTGGTCCAGATAATGCTGAATGTGGCAAATAAAAATAAGCTCAGGTACTGTTGATTTGATTCTTGGAAGTTACGGCCATTATGGACCATTATGGGTGCTTGGTGGAGAACGGATTTCGAAATGCCACATCGCGATTATTGTGGGTTTTCATCCCTCCAGAAGGCGACGACCTATGTTGGAACTAATAGATGGCTTATGTACCGTTTCGTTCAATCCATACATATTGATATTATGACAAAAAGTTGAAATTAGTATGTGACAATTTCGACTTCTTTTCAATTTCTGGCCGTCAGTTTGGCAGCCATCTTGACTATGAGAGTTGGCCAAACTCAAATGAATATTTCATATCAATGTTCCATATGAACATGTAATTGTGGGTAGAATTCGCGTAACAATAACGCCCATAGTAAGAAAGTAAAAGAATGTAAGCTTGTTTTCAAATTTCGAACGCCATTTTGGCCGCCATCTTCGATTTGGAAAACAATTTTCTTCATCAGATGCAAGGTAATTACTTCACCTCAGTATTTCCAACTCAACTGTCGGCATGTGTGGAGTTTTCTCGACAATAATGCCCAATGATGTGAAAATGAGGGAATTTCGGTGATTTTTAAAAATTTGTCCGCCATTGTGGGCGCCATTTTGGATTTGGGGGACTTTTATTTGGATGTGACATAAGGGCAGTTCTCAGTGTTCCCAACTCACAATAGTAAGCAGGTGTGGAGTTGTCGTGACAATAACTCTCACTAATGTTAAAATCAGCGATTTTTCTGGTGGCCATTTTGGCCGCCATCTTGGATTTGGGTGAATATTCCTCAACTCAGGTATAACAGGAATCCTAGCTCGAGTATCTCCTGCACATATATACGAATGGGTTTTGTTATGATAGCAATAACATTCATTGATTCGAAACAGACATTGCGTTATTAGCGTCGATTTGGCTTTGACCGGATTATACCGGCATTTGGGAAAACGTGATATCGGACAAAACTATCCAGCAAGGAATGTATATTATGGTCCATGTGTGTTCGCCAATGACTCTTCTAGACGATAACTGTATAAAATCGCGTCAAAGTGCCAATATTTTCTCATAGAGACAAACGAAAGGTGGTGAAATTTCCGAAAAATAGCAAATTTTCACATTTCGGCGGCCATCTTGGCCGCCATATTTGATTTTTGTGTCAGATATTTGGCTAGTTTGTAAGGGTTTTATGTTACCATAACGAATCGAACGGAAAACAAGACCGCATGTGACATCATCTTTTATACTATAACGGCGACCAAAGAGACCTGGTGCATATAAAAAAAATGGCCGCCATGATGGACGCCATCTTGTCTGGAGTCTCTGCGGCCACTTTTTTTCTTGTTAACAACCGAAAAAAAAGTTGAGTCCTGGGGGGGGGGGGGGGGGTGCAGAGGTCTACCAATATCTCCTGGACTATAATGTTCAGTCCTCAAACTAAATTAATTAATTGTGTAATTATGCTTTCGCCTTGTGGATAAATATAGATCAATACATATATGATATATCATCCTGCGTGGCTGAGACACACATAAAACCCCCAGAGCATGTCCACAGGAAGCCCACGGCATGCAGAAGATCCCAAACCAGATGTTAACAGCCCACTTAATTTCGAACCCCCAGATTACTTTATATAAAATATATGCCATATATATACCATTTGAAAGAGGAAGCTCCAAAACATTGTATTATCAACTTATCCGGTGCAATATACTGTGGACTTCTTGTTTTTGTTGAGTTGCCAATGCGTTTTTTCATCAAGATTGAAGTAAAAATCAGTATTATTTTCAATGCAGGGGGAATAACTCTATATATTAAAGATAGACTTGTTCCCATTTAATTGAACAAGTTTGAATTCTGTTGCATTCTGGATGCAAGAGGGGGGAAGTCTTCAGCAGTTTTTTATTTCTCTGTGGGCATCTTCTGAGACACAGATGTTTCAAATAGTGGTGAATTATAGTATTTTAATCATATTTTATGGCATATATTGTTATTAAAACCGTATATCAAGTCACTATAAAAAATAATCGGTGACTCGAAAATTAAAGGTACTCAACCCGTAAAGAGGGTCCCCATCTCAACAGATTCCAACAACAACAATCCGATCAGAGGGTCCTATATTACTATTTCTTTGGCTTTGGGGGTAAAAAATATTTGATTCGAGTCGAGGAACCCATCAAACAAAGCTCAGAGTTATTAGATATTGATTTTTCAAATTTGTTATGTTCTCGAGATGAGTACCAATAACTGCCGTAATCTGCTCTGGATGTGTACTCCAAATCTATTCAAACAGACAAGGATGAATAACTCTAAAATCAAGTGGTAATTTTAACGCAATTTTGACTGAGTTCTGGGCCAGATAGTATTCCCGATAATGAAAAATAATAGATTTCTAAAATCGATATCTAACAAATCTGAGCTTTGATGGGTGACTTCCTCGACTCGAATCAAATATTTTTGACCCCCGAAGCCATTGAAATAGTAATTGAGAGGAGTTTTATCGGGTTGAGTACCTTTAAATGGGCCTTTAATATAAATGCCATTTCTTGTGAAACAATAAGGGAACGACAAAGAAAGACACCCTGAGTACAAGCCTGCAAACAGCGTGTCTGTCATTTGCAGAATGAGGTCCCCAGAGGGTGAATTTAGCGATGCTATCCCGCACAGCGGGCTAGCATCACAAAATTCATCCTCTGCGGACCTCATTCTGCTTAGGTCTCATCTTATGGGAAGTATCTATAGTATCAAATTAACATTGTTTTTAGTTACGTTTTCCCATCTGGGAAGTTTCTATATCCCCTAATTTGCAGAAGGTAAAATCCACAATCGAGGTGCCCAATTGGGTGATCATCACCGACTTCAACTAGGGAACTTCAAACTGATCCTAGATCTACCATAGCAGTTGAGGGCCTAAGCAGAATGAGGTCCACAGAGGGTGAATTTAGTTGTGCGGGATAGCGTCACTAATTTCACCATCTGGGGACCTCATACTGCAAATGACAGACACGCTATTTGCAGGCTTGCCGGAGCAAGTTTACAAGAAACTGGGGAACCAACAACCCCGGAGACATTGTCCACAAGAAGCCTGATTGAATATCAACATTTGATCCGGGGTCCTTGTGTTTTTCCAGGCTTCGTGTAGACAATGATCCGTGTTCGTTGTATACATTGTCTGGGTTTCTATATCTGCCATTCACCCACTACATGTGGACCATGTCAACAAGAAACTCAGTTCGAATTTCATAATTTTCTCACACCTGGCCGAACCATGAGATACAATGGAATAGAAGACATGCGTCATTGGGCAGGGGTGTGAGAAAATGTCATACCTACTCGCTTTGGAAAGCCTATTGTATGAGTCTAGATATTTCTGCGGTTAGTGATAAAATGTACAGTCAGGCTATAATCACAGTACAGGGTGAATCTGTTAATTTTGATACTTACCTGTCAATTCAGTTTTATTGATGGAAGCACCTTCAGCCTCTCGAAATAGCAACGTTCTGGCCACAGAGGCGGCCTTTTAGAGCAGTCTTGTCAGCCAGAGAGGCGGCAAATCGAATGGCAGGCGTGGTATTGGAAGTAATAAAACTCGAAGTGAATTGTTTTACATTTTTTTATTGAATTAGTTAAATTTCTCTGTTTTTCTTGGTCCTATACAGATTTTAAACCGAATTTGATTTGATATGAAGGGAAACAAATACATGAATACAATGGCTACATTCACAGACCACAGTGTGGGGCCCCACACCAAATATGGTCACACTAGAAAGTCTTTAGTTGGGGGTTTCTAACTTTGAATTTGACACTGCACCCCAGATGGGCTTTTAGAACTTAAAATTGATCCGAAATAGGATAATTTCTGGTAAAGATATTGATCTCAACATATTTATCAGACTGAAATTTAAAACTCCTGTTACCGCAGTTGTAAAATAAAAATAAAAACATCAAAAAGGGCATAATGGGCCATTTAACAATTACCTGAACATTTCTCAAGTAAGCTACTCATCAATGACTATTTAGTCATCACATAGTTAAGCATACTTTTTTGTCTTTTTACATAGATGGAGACACTTAATAAAGTTATTGTGTGTGCAGAACTGGGAATGGAGCCATTGTTAACATATAAATTAAATGCTCAGCACTGTTGAAGGCATTTGAAAATATCTGGGTGAGAAAAAATAATCATTTACCAACAGTTAGAAGAAATTGGTGTTTGTCACCAATCGTTCATAACTTGCGACAGAATACATGGTATAATTAACCAAAACCTTAACCCTTTCATGATGGGAGCTGCGCTGGTGCAGCATTCAAGACCTTGTGCCAGTGCATTCTCTTATTTATGCAAGTCTCCCATAGGGAGCATTACATATATAAGAGAATGCACTGGCTGACAAGGTCAAGGTAAATATATGTTGGCCAATGTATTCTCTTATATTTGCAAGGCTCCCTATGGGAGACTCGCATATATAAGAGAATGCATTGGCACAGGGTTTTCGCAAAATTTCAGGAAGCTCCAGCCATGAAAGGGTTAATTAACTAACAGCTTAATTATGTTATCATTATCAATTGTAGAAAACAAATAATTAAATATTATAATTTTTATTTAGTTGATTACAGAAACAAATTTGAACATTTAACATATTCTGATTCATTTTCAGTTTAATTTCTCTATATCGCCACATTGGCAGACGACACAATGCATAATCGAGGTGCCCAATGGGTGCGCATCAACATCTGGGAACTGAAATATGTGTCTAAGTCTCCCATAGCAGATGAGGCCATGCAGAATGAGGTCCCCAGGGGGTGAATATAGAACTAAATTCACCATTTGGGGACCTCATTCTGCAAATGTCTGGCACCATATTTCGAGGCCTGGTGAAAGTCCTACGTTATCACGATGCTATAATCCATATATTGAGTCCTGGTGAAAGTCCTACGTTATCACGATGCTTGAATCCATTATATTGAGTCCTGGTGAAAGTCCTATGTTATCACGATGCTATATTCCATATATTGAGTCCAAACTTGATCACAATTAAAGATAAAGAAGGGTTGATGCACATAAGGGACATGTTGCATAAAATAATTTTCTTTGCAAGTAGAGTTTAAAGGGATTAAAACACTCTCAGAATTAAATATAATAACAAGTGTGTCAACAAAAATTGTAAATGGAAATATAAACTTATTGTAATATTAAGGATAATTCAACATGGATTTACATATTCTGTTCAAAATTTACAGATAAGTGGTACAAAAAAATCTACACTGAGAGTTCAACATAAATGTAAATTTTGATGAGATAAGTGATGAACATTTCTTTTAAAGGGACCCAAGGCACTCGTATTGAGTAAATGTACAAACAAGATAATGTCTTAGAAACATTATCACATAGAACGTGGAGAAATAGTGTCTTATATTCATTATTAAAAGTTCTCCAAACAACTCCAATAACGAAATTTCGTTTGTTGAAACCATTTTTATGTAAACAAAACTATTAGTGATTTGTCAATAAACATCACTAATCGTGCAGTAAGTTAAATTAATTTAGTCTGAATATGATTTTCAGAATATGAATTTTCGATGTTTTGACCCTTTTCAATGTTTACCGTTTTAATGAAACATTGTTATCTTATCGGACTCTATATATACTTTTATTATATGCTCTACGATGAAATAGCTCTAAATGCTCGAGAAATAAACAGTGTATCAATAGCTTGTCCCAGTGAGCTAATACCAAAATATTATTTCCTTTTCGTATTAGCCTTCATTACGTTGCTATCGATAACGTTAATGACATCATCTACTTTTAGATGGCGATAGTCTGTACTCATCTCTTATGGCAATGCACGTATACAGAGCGATATCGAGCTTCATGTAGTGTTTTATCTATGAGCCAGAGACGAGTCAATCAGTTGGCGTTTAGCTCATTCAGTTTTGTCCACATTTAATTCGGCAATAATTGAAATAACGAAACCGCATATGATAACGAGAGGCCGATCACGATCGGCAGATGTTTAACCCATACCTTGGCGATAGTGACTAGCCATAACTGATAATTTGTCAAAGATATGATCACAGGAATTAATCCATATATCAGTACCCAACTTGAAATCAAAAGCTCAAATAATTTGTCTTAAGAAAGGGTTAAAGTATTTGGGTTGGGGAGGAGTAGTTTTAAATCTCATAACTCTGTCCCTATTCACACAAGGACCTCTCACTGTGAGATCCAATGGTTTAGTGATTTCGGAGGACATGTTTAGGAGTTTAAGTTAACTCATTGGAAGCAAAAGTGATAAATCCCTATCTTTGCCACTTTTGACATGCCAGATATTCAAAATTTATTATTCACTTCCAAAGAGAAATTATAATTGTTGACAAGCCAGACTGCTTAGAACGACATATATGTAGGGGATTCCATCTCGTATTTAAATGGTACTTTAATTACCCCCCCCCCTTCTCCCCAGTTATTTGTTTATCAAACATGGACAGATATAAGATCAGATCTGACCTGTGTATTAAATAAGATTAAGTGTTTCATAACAGGGGTGTATGGTTTTCAAAAATATATGTAGTTTATACAATTCAAAAGTATTATCTATATAATGTTATACAGACATAATATGATGGGGATGCTGGCCCCTATGACCACTAAATCGTTCATATAAAAGAAAGTAAGTTAGCCCTCATTTGAATGGTTTCACACATTACAATGTTTTACAAGTAGCTTGGGCACTAAAAGCCACAACCTTCAATGTTAATCTTCTAAGTGCTCTGTGGCCCCTAAAATTCAATCAACCATGAAAATGTGAACAAATGGGAAAATAAGGTTCCTGGAAATACTAACAACTACCATATTGATTTTCAAAACAAGTCATCACTTACAATAGTCATGTATATTTATCTGCCTGTTTCCCCATTGCATAGATAAATCATATTGGCTATCAGCTGTTGTTTTAATTTTGAAAGCACGTGTCTGAAGGGTTAATATATTTAATAAAAATCAATTAAAGAGTCAATACCAAAATTGATAGAAGTGAATAGTGTGCAAAGATACCCAATATATATTAAGAGATATGAGGAAGAGTCCATGTACATTATAGCATGTGTCTATGGAAACCTTGGAAAGGGTTAATTATTTTTGAAGCAAATTAATGGAATTTAGAAGACACTTATATAGGTGAGGGGGCCCTTATCTCACCCTGTAATGAAATTTCAAGAATCTTGTGCTGCCATTAATCAATTTGACAGTTAGAATGAACAAACAGCCAGCCACCAGTGTTGTTTATCTTGCTTGACCCACCAGAGCTCTGTATCATATGGCATCACTCATTTCATAACAGATTTCACTTGGAATGACAACATCTATAAAAATCCTCTCATATACTCTGGATGTTGGATGATCACATGGTAATTTATTGATATCATTATATTACATGAAACTATTGCAATAAAATCTTCATATTTTCAAAACAGGATATCACACCTAATTAATCGTATAAAACTAAAATAAATGAAAGTGTCAATTTTTTTTTATTGTTATTAAAGTTCAAACAAAATTTAATATATATATATGCTAAATTTAGCAAGGAGCTAAATCTAAAAAAATTGAATTTAAAAAAAAAAAAAAAAAATCGAGAAAAAGGGTCATAACTCCTTTAAAATTAATCGGATCAAACCCATATTCGGACTCGATCTGTATTTTGGGCTGTGAAAAATGTTTGAGTTATGGCAGAATGCGTGAATTCTAAGTTGAAAAAGGGCCATAACTCTGTAACAAAAGCTCGGATCAAACCCAAATTCGAACTCGATCTGTATTTTGGGCTGAGAAACCCATATACAAAATTTGTTTCGATCGGATAGAAAATGTTTGAGTTATCGCATTACTCGTAAAGTGTCTACGGACAGACATACATACAGACAGACAGACAGACGGACGAACGACGAGTGGTCAATCCGGGCAACGACACTATGTTTACCATACTATGGTATGGGTAAACATAAAAAGGAAATCTACGTTTTCAGACTGAACACGAGAATTAACATTCGTGGATACAAGCAAATATAGATTTTCCACTCGCGGCAAGCCGCTCATGGAAAATCAGTATTTTACATCACATCAGTACCCACTCATGTTAATTTATCGTATTCAGTCAAAGCCGTAGGTATCCTCTATTTATTGGCAATACATAGACAAGTGTAACTGTAATGTTTACATAACAATGGTTTTGATATGCGCGAAATCTCTTTATTAAGAGAGTTATTAATAAAGAAAATGATAACAAAGCCAATTATTTTAATTGCAATTCGTTGATGATAGTTGTTTCACAGACTTCATCTTTTTCACATGAACCCAATTTGAAGGCTTTGGGTCCCTTTAGCATAGTGAATATTAATGAAATTTGAGATAATTTTTATAAATTGATGCGATTTGAGTTAATTTTATGACAATTATCATATTTACAATTTTTATAAAACATTTAGTTACATCTAAGGGTATTTACAATCACAACCATCAACCATGTATGGGTGTGCATTAATTAGAATTTATAATTAATAAATTTACTTAAAATTATTTGCATCTGGCATTTGGAATATCAATGAAAACGAACAATGGAATATCAGGCCCCTACAGACATCGGTGTGATATAACCCCACATGTAAATATCACTCACAACAGCTTCTCAAGCTCTCTAAGATAGCTAATACTCAGCCACAGTGGGGTATCTCTCTGTCGTTAACTCTTACATGACGGGAGCTGCACTTGGTGCAGCATTAAAGATCCTGTGTCAGAGCATTCTCTTATATATGCGAGTTGCCCATAAGGACCCTCACATTAATAAGAGAATGCACTGGCTTACAAGATGAAAGTAAATATTTTAAGGCCAATGCATTCTCTCTGTTATCAACATATGGCATACAAACCACCTTGTGATAATACCCTCAAAGTCAAAGTTCAAAAGTATAGAATTTTCATTTAAAATACTTTGAAAGCTCAATTGTATTTGAAGCTCTGAATCTGAAGCTGAGTATTAGCTTATTTTGGGGGGCAGGCTCTTTATGAAAATAATAATGTATGAATGATTATTAATAACAATGAATAATGATGAGGTTTAATTATGATTCTGTGAATATGTGGTACGTATTACAGTAATTTACCAATTCCTATGGTGAAAAGTATGAACTCTTCTGTCCACGAAACTGCCACACCATAGAAGCTACTGACTTAGAAATGGGGCGTAGTACCATAACCACTAACATACATGTAGTAAAATTTGATGATGAGGGGAAATTGAAAAAAAAAAACATATTGATCAACAAAAAATGCAAAATTCATTTATTAGTAAAAAAGTTTATGTCAATTAGAATCCATTGATTGAAATGGTATCATTTCCTGGCCTATTTTATTGATTTGGTAACGTGTTATTTTACAATGCTTATTTAACCCTTCCATGACTGGAGCTTCATGAATTTTGGCGAAAACCCTGTGCCAATGCATTCTCTTATATATGCGTCCCCCATAGGGCGCCTTGCATATATAAAAGAGAATGCATTGGCGTAAAAATATTTAACTTGATCTTGTAATTCAGTGCATTCTCTTATATATGCAAGGCTCCCTATGGGAGACTAGCATATATAACAGAATGCATTGGCTTAACAATATTTAACTTGATCTTGTAATTCAGTCCATTCTCTTATATATGCAAGGCTCCCTATGGGAGACTAGCATATATAACAGAATGCATTGGCTCAGTGTTTTCTCAAAATTTCAGGAAGCTCCAGCCACGGAAAAGTTAAGTTGGAGAGTCATTTTCTTAAATTTCACAAAGTTGTACTCATTCAAAAATATATAATCAGCAAGCTTAAACATATGATCAACAAACCAGCAAACACTTCAAAATTTAGTATGTAAGTTAATTAATGGATTGCATTTGCACATAACAAAAGCATGTAATAATTTTAATCTTCTAAACACAAGACCTATTTCAGTGACACGCAAACATTATTTCAAGTAAAAAAAACACCAGAACTGGGAATAAGGTGCCTGACATTGCAGAATGAGGTCCCCAGAGGGTGAATTTAGTGACACTACACTTCATAGTGGGCTAGCATCACTAAATTCACCCACTGGGGGGCCTAATTTCTGCATATATGTTTAAACTTTTCTGGAAAGTATATTTATTATCAAATTAACAAGTTGTTTAGTTTCTATAGAAACTTCTTTACAAAGATTCTTTTTCTTTTTTTTAGTTTAGTTGCTCTTTATCCCCAAATTGGCAGAAGACACATAGCATAATCAAGGTTCCCAATGGGTGCATATTACAATATTCACCATTTGGGGAACAAATTTAATAAATGACCCTGGGCTTGTTTAATCCCCTTTCCAAATCATTTATCTATACTATATTGTCTAAACTTTTGTTAAATGTTCATATGTTACATGTATTATGATAAAATATGTTTACATCCATATTCACCATCTGGGTGTCTGACATTTGCAGAATGAATTCCCCAGAGGGTGAATTTAGTGATTCTATCCTGCACGATGGGCTAGCTTCACCAATTTTATCCTCTGGGGAACTCATTCTGCTCAGTCCTCATCGCAACTGCTATGGGATACATAGGATCAGATTAATGTTGGTGATATTCACCCATTACGCACCTCGATTGTGCCAAATTAGGGGATATAGAAACTGAACAGAGAGGAAAAGGTAACTAAAAACAATGTTATTTTGTGACTATATATAGATACTTCTCAGAAGATGAGGCAAATGTAGAATGAGGTTCCCAGAGGGTGAATTTGGTGATGCTAGTCCACTGTGCGGGGTACCATCACTAAATTCACCCTCTGGGGACCTAACTGTAGAAATGTCAGACACACTATATTCGTGCTTAAATAGAACAGATGAACAAATGGGGAAGGGGAAACACATAAACATTAACTTCTGAAAGACTGTAGGTAAAAAATAACATTGCATCAGGAGAAAACATTGTGTGGAAAACTAGGTCAATACTATGACAAAACTGTAAGATTGACAACTCCGCGGACATTCTTTAAAATTTGCAGGGCATCCTCATGCGTGATGCCTTCAAAATTGTGTCCGTTGACGGCAAGTATCTGGTCTCCTCGCTTCAGGTCTCCGACTTTAGCAGCAGCGCCCTCTGCGAAGACGTTTTTGATGTAGATTGGCAGGTCTCCGTGCGGACTTCCGTGTCCCCCGACGATCGAGAAACCCAAACCCTGATCGAGTTCCCCTCTCCAGCGTGACGGTTTGCACAGTTGGTAATGGTCTGTGAAGAAAATAAAAAGCTTGCATTAAGCAACAGCAACTTAATAACATAATTGGTATTATTATCCATCCCTTAACTTACACTATTTCTGATTGGGCAAAAGCCGCCACGTGATAATCTACGAAAAAGTCATATTGGACTCCCGAATGTCATATTGGACTCCCAAGTGTGCAATATGACTTTTTTATCGGGACTCTGTGACGTCACGAATTAACTATTGCGAAATGAATCGGTGAAATTGTGATGCGCGCGCAACACTGGTGGATTTAGCAGACGTTTCACTTCCGCATTGAGTTTTTTTTCTCCATTTCCGTGTTTACTGTCCAAATCATGCTTTCTGATGATCAAATACAGGCTTTTATAGAAAATTAAGTGCCGACAAATACCAAAAATAACCACTATAGTTTTATTCCAAATATTTGGATAAACATACAGATGGATAATAACAATGTCATTATACAATGTTGTGTACAGTATGAGTTTTTCTTGTACTCGTCGGGTTGTGGTGAAATGTCATATTGAACTCGACACTGCGTGTCTCGTCCAATATGACTTTTCACCACAACCTGGACTCGTACAAGAAAAACACATACTGTACACTATTGTATAATAAAATTTATAGTATGTCCAAAATCAATATAGGGACATCTCTTTCAAATGGTATATAAGTAAATAGACACAAATTCGTCGATATAGCGCTGAAAAATATGTGTTTTATTTCTTATATTTTTTTTTATAAATTTGATATTGTTTCGTTGATGCCGGTTACAATTTTTAATCAGCGGTCTTGTAAAAATCATATCATGTGATTTAATTTAATTAATTTAGCACCTAATTAATGTCCCACAAATATTCAGGATGTCAAAGACAACACTGAGATATTGAAATGCATAAAACATTGATTCCAAAATAATTCTTAAAGGCACGGTTGGCCTTGGTGGTGGGTATCCTGTGAAAATATTTCCAACCGTCAAAAACCGCCACAAACAGAAAGAACATCAAAATATAGACAGACTTTGTCCGTATACAAATAAGAAATATCGCATAAACAGTATGTTATTGTCATATGGTTGACCATTGTTATGTAAACAAAAGCATAACAAGAAATTATGGCATTGAAATCCATGTAAAAAAGGACGACCGTGCAATCACGACGTACCTGCACTATACTCAGACTAATATGTGTTGACTTATATGAACGTCAAGATTTAATTAACTATAAATATTTCTTATAAACCAATTACGTACACGAAGTTGGTTGCTTGTGGTAGGGGGATTGGGTCTGTACCTCATAATTATCATATTGTACTCATACATGTATTTTCCAGCCTTTCGATCGTGGCTCCCCGGAGCTATTTTTTTGACTGGCACGTATATGCCCATTCTCAATTTGGATGAAATATTAGTGTACTCGCCTCCACAACCCTTGGCCTTGGTTGGAAATTGGGGTTATTATGAGTGAGAACTTGGGTTTACCCCCTCATAATTTGGGTTGTTTGTTAGTTTCAAATCACAACCCAAATCATTAGAATATAAGTAAGGAAGAACATTCAATTTCCAAGAACATGTTTTGTTTGTACCTGTACAAATTCTATAGTGATTTTATAGGTTGGGATTTGATCAGTTTGATTACAATTGCATGGAGCTACATTTATACCAGCGCGGACTTGGAGCCATGCACTATGAAACAACGTCAACCCAACCAAACCTAATGCGAACCATGCCAACATTATGCCTGCTTTGTGTGCTATATCGCGTCGCTGTCAAAACGTCAAAACTTTCGCGGGAAAATGCGCGTGCCAATATGACGTCGCTTTGGATACAACATATGACGTAACCTAACAGTTTACGTGAACATGCTTCTACTAATTTACTAAACTACAGAAAAGTTTATTTAGTTATATAATAAACGTTCAAGATATTTACGATATGAATTATGTTGTTTTCGCGAGGTGGCTAAGGAAAATTTGCAGTTTTACGTAAATTTCCGCCATTTCCCGAATGGCATAGCAACCCGAGTCCGGTCGACAATATTTATGATTTAAGTAATGATTACTGTTCAAAGAATAAAGCATGTAATGCCTTAACGCAATGAATACTGTTATGTTGGCTATATGAAAAGTAACATTTTGTAGTTTTAATTTAATTGCAATGACGTTTCAAGATGGCGGCCCCTCAAATCCAAGATGGCGGTGCCCTTAATTCAAGATGGCGGCGCCCATGTTCGAAAGCGAACTTAGTATAAGGACGACCTGCGCATATGTTGCTGCGCAACATATGCGCGGCTGGGCTGCGCCCAGCTGGTCGTCCTTAAAAAAGTTACTTTTCTGGTGTTTGTTTATATTATGATGGTAAACATAAAGAGCGTTCTTTGTGGGTGAATTCCTGATATGGAACTAATGAAGAGCGCTTATGCCATTTGCGTGTGATTAGCCAGTAGCATTGTACTGTCTTCTGTAACACATTCAGGCTCTTGCTTAGGTAAAAGATAGTAGGTCTTGGTATATATGAACGAAACTGTATGCGTTTTACTGTTTTTTCTGTTTACTGTGATTGGAACAAATATGAATATTTTCGACAACTAAGGCCTCACGTGCCTTTAATAACATAATAGGTAGTATATCCAAAATCCATACAGGGACATCTCTTCCAAAAGGTAAACAAGTAAATAGACACAAATTCGTCGAAATAGCGCTGAAAATACGGGTTTTATTTCTTATATTTTTTGATAAATTTGAGAATTTTACCTCATTCTGCATGGCCTCATCATTCTGCTATGATTGAAGTTCCGAAATGGTGAACATTGTGATGTACACCCATTGGGAACCTTGATTATGCAATGTGTCGTCGGTCAATTTGGGATATAGAAAAACTAAACTAAAAAAAAAATAGAATCTACGTTAAGAATTTTCTATAGAAATTTGATAATAAAGAAACTGTCCATAGCAGATGAGACCAAAGCAGAATGAGGTCCCCAGAGTGTGAATTTAGTGATGCTAAATTATGGGTGGTCCCAGCTCGAGATTGCATTATTGTTTGAGTCAATATATCGCATTGAACATTGAACTGAATACGTGGCCCTGAATAACAAAAACTTCCCAGATTTTGAACTGTTGGGGTATGATCTATACGGGCACAGGGACCAGCCAAGAGGGTGACTTGGGAGACATCTTCTCCCTAAAATGTGCAACTTCTCCCTATCTTTGTCCCAGGGAAAATTGGAAATTTGGGCGCGTTGGATCGACAAACCGCTTCTGCCAACTTCCAGGGTTGGCATTTTTGTCAACCTGTCATCTTAAAGTTTGACCCGATACTGGTCCGATTTTGCATCATGTTTTAGAGTATGGTTCATAATGACATCACGCTTTACTACCATGTCGTGCTCAAACCCGACATATCTGCCTTGGCGTTAATCTAGGTTGCCGGACGCCCAACAAGGTGGTCTCACGTTCATTAAAGGTGCATCCAAGGGCCCCAAAACAGGTCGAAAATGGCAATTTTTCGGTTCTACAACGAAAAGCAGAGATGGCATCTGAGGGGTTAATTTTTAATTTTATGGGACGGGCCCCGCGCCAAATAATCTTTCGTGTCGCATACTTTATGTTTCCAATTTCCTTTATGGGGATAATGAGCACGGGACTTGTTTCAGAGCAGAAATCTGAAAAAAACGACAATTTTTCACTATATGTGACAATACACCAAATGATTTGCAAAGGCCCCAGTGTTAACAAATCCCGCAGGAAAGTGTTGAACCTGCGCGAACAAAATAAATTAAAGAACGACCTTTTAGACACAAGAAAATGTGCCCAAAAGTACTTGTCAATGTATTGCGTCACACTTTTCAGTTTTGACAAACGTCACACTACCCTTAAAATGGAGGGGGAAAATGACATCGAAAAAATCACAAACACCTGCTAAAAATTATTCACCAATTTAAAATCCGTAACCTTTCACCATGTGGCTATGTTGCATGTTTCTTGACGGGAAACACGTTTGTGTATTTTTTCGTGCACTTTTCATCCATGCATCATTGACCATTCAGCTATCAGGATATTTTTTTATACTGATCCTAGCTTGGGGCCCCAGGGGAAATCACTCTACTAATTTCTATTTCGTGTATTATAACCAACAGGTTACACTGTTGTAAATGTTTGCCATAGGCCTCATGCAGCATATATTGCATGAATCCGGTACATTTTTCCTCCACTAGGCATTTTGTAACAGTGTTACAAGTGTTACAAATGATTTAAAGTCCCAGTAGAAAACCGCAGCATATTTTATTCCTACCGTCTCAGTGTAGCAACATGTTACAAAGCGTTACAAGTGTTACATTATTTCTGAGATACCAGAGAGACCGCTCGTAGACGGGTGTTACAAGTGTTGTACCGGTTCCATGCAGTGTCTATCATGCAGTGCAAACGTTTTAGTGTATGCTGTTTACAATATAAATCCTCGTTCCAAAATTTTCTTTCATGAAATCTGAAAGATTGACATCTGCGAAAAAAAATTATGCACAAAAAAAAAAAATCCGTCCAGCAGGGAAATCGCCTTTAAATCGTGTTTTCGTAACTAGCGTCAGTCCCGCGCTAAAAAAAATAATGTCATACTTTTAGACCACACCAAACAATTTAAACTTCACTCAATACAAATAGTTAATTCCTGTGCCAATGGCACCTATGGGGAATCACAGGGAAGAGGTGTGATTATTTTTTAAAGCAAAAAAGCACTAACTACATGTGGACCATGTCAACAAGAAACCTAGTTCAGATTTCATAATTTTCTCACACCTGGCCGAACCATGGGATACAGTGGAATAGAAGACATGCGTCATTGGGCAAATGTCATACCTACTCGCTTTGGAAAGCCTATTGTATGAGTCTAGATATTTCTGCGGTTAGTGATCAAATGTACGGTCAGAGCAGTCTTGTCAGCCAGAGAGGCGGCAAATCGAATGGCAGGCGTGCTATTGGAAGTAATAAGACTCGAAGTGAATTGTTTTACATTTTTTTTATTGAATTAGTTAATTTTCTCTGTTTTTCTTGGTCCTATACAGATTATTAAACCAAATTTGATTTGATATGAAGGGAAACAAATACATGAATACAATGGCTACATTCACAGACCACAGTGTGGGCCCCACACCAAATATGGTCACACTAGAAAGTCTTTAGTTGGGGGTGTCTAACTTTGAATTTGACACTGCACCCCAGATTGGCTTTTAGAACTTAAAATTGATCCGAAATAGGATAATTTCTGGTAAAGATATTGATCTCAACATATTTATCAGACTGAAATTTCAAACTCCTGTTACCGCAGTTGTAAAATAAAAATAAAAACATCAAAAAGGGCATAATGGGCCATTTAACAATTACCTGAACATTTCTCAAGTAAGCTACTCATCAATGACTATTTAGTCATCACATAGTTAAGCATACTTTTTTGTCTTTTTACATAGATGGAGACACTTAATAAAGTTATTGTGTGTGCAGAACATGGGAATGGAGCCATTGTTAACATATAAATTAAATGCTCAGCACTGTTGAAGGCATTTGAAAATATCTGGGTGAGAAAAAATAATCATTTACCAACAGTTAGAAGAAATTGGTGTTTGTCACCAATCGTTCATAACTTGCGACAGAATACATGGTATAATTAACCAAAACCTTAACCCTTTCATGATGGGAGCTGCGCTGGTGCCGCATTCAAGACCTTGTGCCAGTGCATTCTCTTATTTATGCTAGTCTCCCATATAACAAAAATGGCCGCCATGATGGACGCCATCTTGTCTGGAGTCTCTGCGGCCACTTTTTTTCTTGTTAACAACCGAAAAAAATTAGAGAGACATTAAGAAAGAAAATTAGTGGGGTGAAGTTGAGTCCTGGGGGGGGGGGGGGGGTGCAGAGGTCTACCAATATCTCCTGGACTATAATGTTCAGTCCTCAAACTAAATTAATTAATTGTGTAATTATGCTTTCGCCTTGTGGATAAATATAGATCAATACATATATGATATATCATCCTGCGTGGCTGATAGACACACATAAAACCCCCAGAGCATGTCTACAGGAAGCCCACGGCATGCAGAAGATCCCAAACCAGATGTTAACAGCCCACTTAATTTCGAACCCCCAGATTACTTTATATAAAATATATGCCACATTTATATATACCATTTGAAAGAAGAAGCTCCAAAACATTGTATTATCAACTTATCCAGGGTAATAAACTGTGGACTTCTTGTTTTTGTTGAGTTGCCAATGCGTTTTTTCATCAAGATTGAAGTAAAAATCAGTATTATTTTCAATGCAGGGGGAATAACTCTATATATTAAAGATAGACTTGTTCCCATTTAATTGAACAAGTTTTAATTCTGTTGCATTCTGGATGCAAGAGGGGGGAAGTCTTCAGCAGTTTTCTATTTCTCTGTGGGCATCTTCTGAGACACAGATGTTTCAAATAGTGATGAATTATAGTATTTTAATCATATTTTATGGCATAGATTGTTATTAAAACCGTATATCAAGTAACTATAAAAAATAATCGGTGACTCGAAAATTAAATGGGCCTTTAATATAAATGCCATTTCTTGTGACAAAATAAGGGAACGACAAAGAAAGACACCCTGAGTACAAGCCTGCAAACAGCGTGTCTGTCATTTGCAGAATGAGGTCCCCAGAGGGTGAATTTAGCGATGCTATCCCGCACAGCGGGCTAGCATCACAAAATTCATCCTCTGCGGACCTCATTCTGCTTAGGTCTCATCTTATGGGAAGTATCTATAGTAACAAATTAACATTGTTTTTAGTTACGTTTTCCCATCTGGGAAGTTTCTATATCCCCTAATTTGCAGAAGGTAAACTCCATAATCGAGGTGCCCAATTGGGTGATCATCACCGACTTCAACTAGGGAACTTCAAACTGATCCTAGATCTACCATAGCAGTTGAGGGCCTAAGCAGAATGAGGTCCACAGAGGGTGAATTTAGTTGTGCGGGATAGCGTCACTAATTTCACCATCTGGGGACCTCATTCTGCAAATGACAGACACGCTATTTGCAGGCTTGCCGGAGCAAGTTTACAAGAAACTCGGGAACCAACAACCCCGGAGACATTGTCCACAAGAAGCCTGATTGAATATCAACATTTGATCCGGGGTCCTTGTGTTTTTCCAGGCTTCGTGTAGACAATGATCCGCGTTGGAGAAAATACAAGGATATTAGAAATAAAGTTAACAACATGAAAAAGTATGCAAAATCTCAATTCGAAACTAAACTTGAGGAGAAAATAAATGAAACCCCCACTCCCCGCGATTTCTGGCATATTATGAATTATCTACTTAACAAAAAGAAATCTACGAATACCCCACCTCTGTATAGCCCCAATGGCAACGTATCAATGGAAGGGAAATCATATGCAACCGATGATTATGAAAAAGCTAGGTGCCTCAACGCAAGATTCATTTCTAATGCCACTATACAAGACGATGCCAAAAATCTCCCTTATTTCCCTCGTAGATCCAATAACATACTATCCGAAATCCCAATCACATATCAAAGTATCGTGTGCGCTATAAAATCATTAAATTTAAATAAGGCGTATGGTCACGATAGCATCAGCCCAAAAATGTTGCATAGTACTGCCGAAAATATCGCAATCCCCCTATTAATAATTTATAAAAAATCATTGGATCTTGGTAAGTTTCCAATGACCTGGAAAAAGGCAAACGTCATCCCTATCTTCAAAAAAGGCGACCCAGCCGATTCCGCAAATTACCGTCCAATATCTCTCCTTCCGACATTAGGCAAAATCTTCGAAAAAGTGGTCATACAACATATTATGACATACTTCACGGAAAATAATTTGTTATATAATCACCAGTCTGGCTTCCTCCCTGGCCATAGTACAACATACCAGTTAATAGAACTATATCACAACCTGTGCCATAGTCTCGACAACAGCCTCTATACAAGTGCAGTATTTTTTGATATATCAAAGGCATTCGAGAGAGTATGGCACAGGGGGCTGCTATATAAATTGGAACAATATGGAGTCTCTGGAAATCTCTTAGAATGGCTAAAAGATTATCTGTTCAATCGCAAACAAAGGGTCTTAGTGAACAACTCCTTCTCAAATTTTGAAGTTATCCCAGCGGGTGTCCCTCAAGGCTCAATTATTGGCCCTTTCCTATTTTTAGTTTACATAAACGACCTCCCTGATCACATTAATGCAACCACAAGAATGTACGCGGACGATACTTGCCTTATGACTACCCATTATGACATCGATATCCTAACCAAGAACATGAACGATGACCTTGAAAGAGTCGCAGACTGGGCAAATAAATGGCTAGTTAAATTTAACCCAACGAAAACTAGGGCAATTTCCTTTTCCCTTACAAATAACAACGTGACCCCGAATTTAAAATTCGAACAAGAAAATGTATTATTTACAAACTCACACAAACATCTTGGACTTGAAATACAATCGAATCTAAACTGGAACACTCATATAAATACAATAGCAAACAAAGCAACATCTCGTCTCTCACAATTAAGAAGACTGAAGTACGACCTAGACCGAAAGTCGCTTGAAAAAATATACACAGCATATATATTACCAATTATAGACTATGCCGATGTAGTGTGGGGCACAGCAACAGATTACTTATTAAAAAAGTTCGATGACATACACAAGGATGCTGCAAGAATAGTAACAGGATTAACGCGTTCCGTAGATATAAATCGCTTGTTTGACGAAGTAGGATGGTCAAGGCTTGAAATTCGACGAGAACTCCACGAGTTGCACACCATGTTTAAAATAATAAACAACCAAGTCCCCAATTACCTCACCCTCATGTTGCCACCCCGATCAAGACAAGTTGCCAGTAATCGATATGATATGCGCGAACCTGACAAATTCTATTCATACCGTTCGCATACAGAACATTTCAGAAACTCTTATTTACCTAAAAGTACGTTATCCTGGAATAAACTACCAAAGCCTATTACAAATGTAAGTACTCTTCCTGAATTTAAGATGAATTTGAAATTAATTGACCCGCCCACGAAACCGCCCCAATTCTTTATTAATGGCCCAAGAAAACTAAGCATTTTACACTGCAGAATTCGCAACTATTGTAGTGAATTAAAATCAGATATGTGCAACAATTTTATCTCTGATACCTCTAAATGCACATGTGGATACGAAGTCGAAGATGCCTTTCATTATTTCTTTGAGTGCCCCCTGTATGCTACCGAAAGATGCGAACTCTTCAATAAGATTGCAGCCCACCAATTTATAATATCTAACATTTCCTCCTTACTCACAGGGATATCATCAGAATCGAATCGACGCAATGAAATTCTTTTCCATTTTGTTTATTCATACATTTCATCAACGAAACGTTTTAATTAGGCCCCTTCCGCTAACAAATATAGGCGAGATCCTCCTTTGCGTTACAAATGTTGACTATCTCAGATGAAATTTCAAAAGCAGGATAGGACTGACAGCAATCACAACCACACCATACATCACCCTGTATATATGTTATGTTCGTCATCTACTTTGTATTTGTTAAAATGTATATGGGAGAGGGGCGGACTTAAGTTGTTAAAACTTGTGCCCCGATCCCTTGTGTAATATTATATTACAATAAAATATGTTTAAACAAAAAATGATCCGCGTTCGTTGTATACATTGTCTGGGTTTCTATATCTGCCATTCACCCACTACATGTGGACCATGTCAACAAGAAACTCAGTTCGGATTTCATAATTTTCTCACACCTGGCCGAACCATGAGATACAGTGGAATAGAAGACATGCGTCATTGGGCAGGGGTGTGAGAAAATGTCATACCTACTCGCTTTGGAAAGCCTATTGTATGAGTCTAGATATTTCTGCGGTTAGTGATAAAATGTACAGTCAGGCTATAATCACAGTACAGGGTGAATCTGTTAATTTTGATACTTACCTGTCAATTCAGTTTTATTGATGGAAGCACCTTCAGCCTCTCGAAATAGCAACGTTCTGGCCACAGAGGCGGCCTTTTAGAGCAGTCTTGTCAGCCAGAGAGGCGGCAAATCGAATGGCAGGCGTGGTATTGGAAGTAATAAAACTTGAAGTGAATTGTTTTACATTTTTTTATTGAATTAGTTAAATTTCTCTGTTTTTCTTGGTCCTATACAGATTTTAAACCAAATTTGATTTGATATGAAGGGAAACAAATACATGAATACAATGGCTACATTCACAGACCACAGTGTGGGGCCCCACACCAAATATGGTCACACTAGAAAGTCTTTAGTTGGGGGTTTCTAACTTTGAATTTGACACTGCACCCCAGATGGGCTTTTAGAACTTAAAATTGATCCGAAATAGGATCATTTCTGGTAAAGATATTGATCTCAACATATTTATCAGACTGAAATTTCAAACTCCTGTTACCGCAGTTGTAAAATAAAAATAAAAACATCAAAAAGGGCATAATGGGCCATTTAAAGACACGGTTGGCCTTGGCGGTGGGTATCCTGTGAAAATATCTCCACCCGTCAAAAACAGCCACAAACAGAAAGAACATCAAAATGTAGATAGACTTTGTCCGTATACAAATAAGAAATATCGCATAAACAGTATGTTATGGTCATATGTTTGACCATTGTTATGTAAACAAAGCATAAAAAGTAACTTTTCTGGTGTTTTGTTTATATTATGATGGTAAACATAAAGAGCGTTCTTTGTTGGTGAATACCTGATATGGAACTAATAAAGAGCGTTTATGCCATTTGTGTGTGATTAGCCAGTAGCATTGTGCTTTCTTCTGTAACACAATCAGGCTCTTTCTTAGGTAAAATATAGTAGGTCTTTATGATAAAATGCTGTTTACGCGATGGTCATGGTATATATGTTTTTCTGTTTACGGTGTTTGGAACAAATATGAATATTTTCGACAATTAAGGCCGCACGTGCCTTTAACAATTACCTGAACATTTCTCAAGTAAGCTACTCATCAATGACTATTTAGTCATCACATAGTTAAGCATACTTTTTTGTCTTTTTACATAGATGGAGACACTTAATAAAGTTATTGTGTGTGCAGAACTGGGAATGGAGCCATTGTTAACATATAAATTAAATGCTCAGCACTGTTGAAGGCATTTGAAAATATCTGGGTGAGAAAAAATAATCATTTACCAACAGTTAGAAGAAATTGGTGTTTATCACCAATCGTTCATAACTTGCGACAGAATACATGGTATAATTAACCAAAACCTTAACCCTTTCATGATGGGAGCTGCGCTGGTGCAGCATTCAAGACCTTGTGCCAGTGCATTCTCTTATTTATGCAAGTCTCCCGTAGGGAGCCTTACATATATAAGAGAATGCACTGGCTGACAAGGTCGAGGTAAATATTGGTTGGCCAATGTATTCTCTTATATTTGCAAGGCTCCCTATGGGAGACTCGCATATATAAGAGAATGCATTGGCACAGGGTTTTCGCAAAATTTCAGGAAGCTCCAGCCATGAAAGGGTTAATTAACTAACAGCTTAATTATGTTATCATTATCAATTGTAGAAAACAAATAATTAAATATTATAATTTTTATTTAGTTGATTACAGAAACAAATTTGAACATTTAACATATTCTGATTCATTTTCAGTTTAATTTCTCTATATCGCCACATTGGCAGACGACACAATGCATAATCGAGGTGCCCAATGGGTGCGCATCAACATCTGGGAACTGAAATATGTGTCTAAGTCTCCCATAGCAGATGAGGCCATGCAGAATGAGGTCCCCAGGGGGTGAATATAGAACTAAATTCACCCTTTGAGGACCTCATTCTGCAAATGTCTGGCACCATATTTCGAGGCCTGGTGAAAGTCCTACGTTATCACGATGCTATAATCCATATATTGAGTCCTGGTGAAAGTCCTACGTTATCACGATGCTTTAATCCATTATATTGAGTCCTGGTGAAAGTCCTATGTTATCACGATGCTATAATCCATATATTGAGTCCAAACTTGATCACAATTAAAGATAAAGAAGGGTTGATGCACATAAGGGACATGTTGCATAAAATAATTTTCTTTGCAAGTAGAGTTTAAAGGGATTAAAACACTCTCAGAATTAAATATAATAACAAGTGTGTCAACAAAAATTGTAAATGGAAATATAAACTTATTGTAATATTAAGGATAATTCAACATGGATTTACATATTCTGTTCAAAATTTACAGATAAGTGGTACAAAACAATCTACACTGAGAGTTCAACATAAATGTAAATTTTGATGAGATAAGTGATGAACATTTCTTTTAAAGGGACCCAATGCACTCGTATTGAGTAAATGTACAAACAAGATAAAGTCTTAGAAACATTATCACATAGAACGTGGAGAAATAGTTTCTTATATTCATTATTAAAAGTTCTCCAAACAACTCCAATAACGAAATTTCGTTTGTTGAAACCATTTTTATGTAAACAAAACTATTAGTGATTTGTCAATAAACATCACTAATCGTGCAGTAAGTTAAATTAATTTAGTCTGAATATGATTTTCAGAATAATTTTCGATGTTTTGACCCTTTTCAATGTTTACCGTTTTAATGAAACATTGTTATCTTATCGGACTCTATATATACTTTTATTATATGCTCTACGATGAAATAGCTCTAAATGCTCGAGAAATAAACAGTGTATCAATAGCTTGTCCCAGTGAGCTAATACCAAAATGTTATTTCCTTTTCGTATTAGCCTTCATTACGTTGCTATCGATAACGTTAATGACATCATCTACTTTTAGATGGCGATAGTCTGTACTCATCTCTTATGGCAATGCACGTATACAGAGCGATATCGAGCTTCATGTAGTGTTTTATCTATGAGCCAGAGACGAGTCAATCAGTTGGCGTTCAGCTCATTCAGTTTTGTCCACATTTAATTCGGCAATAATTGAAATAACGAAACCGCATATGATAACGAGAGGCCGATCACGATCGGCAGATGTTTAACCCATACCTTGGCGATAGTGACTAGCCATAACTGATAATTTGTCAAAGATATGATCACAGGAATTAATCCATATATCAGTACCCAACTTGAAATCAAAAGCTCAAATAATTTGTCTTAAGAAAGGGTTAAAGTATTTGGGTTGGGGAGGAGTAGTTTTAAATCTCATAACTCTGTCCCTATTCACACAAGGACCTCTCACTGTGAGATCCAATGGTTTAGTGATTTCGGAGGACATGTTTAGGAGTTTAAGTTAACTCATTGGAAGCAAAAGTGATAAATCCCTATCTTTGCCACTTTTGACATGCCAGATATTCAAAATTTATTATTCACTTCCAAAGAGAAATTATAATTGTTGACAAGCCAGACTGCTTAGAACGACATATATGTAGGGGATTCCATCTCGTATTTAAATGGTACTTTAATTACCCCCCCCCCTTCTCCCCAGTTATTTGTTTATCAAACATGGACAGATATAAGATCAGATCTGACCTGTGTATTAAATAAGATTAAGTGTTTCATAACAGGGGTGTATGGTTTTCAAAAATATATGTAGTTTATACAATTCAAAAGTATTATCTATATAATGTTATACAGACATAATATGATGGGGATGCTGGCCCCTATGACCACTAAATCGTTCATATAAAAGAAAGTAAGTTAGCCCTCATTTGAATGGTTTCACACATTACAATGTTTTACAAGTAGCTTGGGCACTAAAAGCCACAACCTTCAATGTTAATCTTCTAAGTGCTCTGTGGCCCCTAAAATTCAATCAACCATGAAAATGTGAACAAATGGGAAAATAAGGTTCCTGGAAATACTAACAACTACCATATTGATTTTCAAAACAAGTCATCACTTACAATAGTCATGTATATTTATCTGCCTGTTTCCCCATTGCATAGATAAATCATATTGGCTATCAGCTGTTGTTTTAATTTTGAAAGCACGTGTCTGAAGGGTTAATATATTTAAAAAATATCAATTAATCAGTCAATACCAAAATTGATAGAAGTGAATAGTGTGCAAAGATACCCAATATATATTAAGAGATATGAGGAAGAGTCCATGTACATTATAGCATGTGTCTATGGAAACCTTGGAAAGGGTTAATTATTTTTGAAGCAAATTAATGGAATTTAGAAGACACTTATATAGGTGAGGGGGCCCTTATCTCACCCTGTAATGAAATTTCAAGAATCTTGTGCTGCCATTAATCAATTTGACAGTTAGAATGAACAAACAGCCAGCCACCAGTGTTGTTTATCTTGCTTGACCCACCAGAGCTCTGTATCATATGGCATCACTCATTTCATAACAGATTTCACTTGGAATGACAACATCTATAAAAATCCTCTCATATACTCTGGATGTTGGATGATCACATGGTAATTTATTGATATCATTATATTACATGAAACTATTGCAATAAAATCTTCATATTTTCAAAACAGGATATCACACCTAATTAATCGTATAAAACTAAAATAAATGAAAGTGTCAATTTTTTTTTATTGTTATTAAAGTTCAAACAAAATTTAATATATATATATGCTAAATTTAGCAAGGAGCTAAATCTAAAAAAATTGAATTTAAAAAAAAAAAAAAAAAATCGAGAAACAGGGTCATAACTCCTTTAAAATTAATCGGATCAAACCCATATTCGGACTCGATCTGTATTTTGGGCTGTGAAACTCATATACCAAATTTGGTTCCAATCAGATAAAAAATGTTTGAGTTATGGCAGAATGCGTGAATTCTAAGTTGAAAAAGGGCCATAACTCTGTAACAAAAGCTCGGATCAAACCCAAATTCGAACTCGATCTGTATTTTGGGCTGAGAAACCCATATACAAAATTTGTTTCGATCGGATAGAAAATGTTTGAGTTATCGCATTACTCGTAAAGTGTCTACGGACAGACATACATACAGACAGACAGACAGACAGACGGACGAACGACGAGTGGTCAATCCGGGCAACGACACTATGTTTACCATACTATGGTATGGGTAAACATAAAAAGGAAATCTACGTTTTCAGACTGAACACGAGAATTAACATTCGTGGATACAAGCAAATATAGATTTTCCACTCGCGGCAAGCCGCTCATGGAAAATCAGTATTTTACATCACATCAGTACCCACTCATGTTAATTTATCGTATTCAGTCAAAGCCGTAGGTATCCTCTATTTATTGGCAATACATAGACAAGTGTAACTGTAATGTTTACATAACAATGGTTTTGATATGCGCGAAATCTCTTTATTAAGAGAGTTATTAATAAAGAAAATGATAACAAAGCCAATTATTTTAATTGCAATTCGTTGATGATAGTTGTTTCACAGACTTCATCTTTTTCACATGAACCCACTTTGAAGGCTTTGGGTCCCTTTAGCATAGTGAATATTAATGAAATTTGAGATAATTTTTATAAATTGATGCGATTTGAGTTAATTTTATGACAATTATCATATTTACAATTTTTATAAAACATTTAGTTACATCTAAGGGTATTTACAATCACAACCATCAACCATGTATGGTGTGCATTAATTAGAATTTATAATTAATAAATTTACTTAAAATTATTTGCATCTGGCATTTGGAATATCAATGAAAACGAACAATGGAATATCAGGCCCCTACAGACATCGGTGTGATATAACCCCACATGTAAATATCACTCACAACAGCTTCTCAAGCTCTCTAAGATAGCTAATACTCAGCCACAGTGGGGTATCTCTCTGTCGTTAACTCTTACATGACGGGAGCTGCACTTGGTGCAGCATTAAAGATCCTGTGTCAGAGCATTCTCTTATATATGCGAGTTGCCCATAAGGACCCTCACATTAATAAGAGAATGCACTGGCTTACAAGATGAAGGTAAATATTTTAAGGCCAATGCATTCTCTCTGTTATCAACATATGGCATACAAACCACCTTGTGATAATACCCTCAAAGTCAAAGTTCAAAAGTATAGAATTTTCATTTAAAATACTTTGAAAGCTCAATTGTATTTGAAGCTCTGAATCTGAAGCTGAGTATTAGCTTATTTTGGGGGCAGGCTCTTTATGAAAATAATAATGTATGAATGATTATTAATAACAATGAATAATGATGAGGTTTAATTATGATTCTGTGAATATGTGGTACGTATTACAGTAATTTACCAATTCCTATGGTGAAAAGTATGAACTCTTCTGTCCACGAAACTGCCACACCATAGAAGCTACTGACTTAGAAATGGGGCGTAGTACCATAACCACTAACATACATGTAGTAAAATTTGATGATGAGGGGAAATTGAAAAAAAAAAACATATTGATCAACAAAAAATGCAAAATTCATTTATTAGTAAAAAAGTTTATGTCAATTAGAATCCATTGATTGAAATGGTATCATTTCCTGGCCTATTTTATTGATTTGGTAACGTGTTATTTTACAATGCTTATTTAACCCTTCCATGACTGGAGCTTCATGAATTTTGGCGAAAACCCTGTGCCAATGCATTCTCTTATATATGCGTCTCCCATAGGGCGCCTTGCATATATAAAAGAGAATGAATTGGCGTAAAAATATTTAACTTGATCTTGTAATTCAGTGCATTCTCTTATATATGCAAGGCTCCCTATGGGAGACTAGCATATATAAGAGAATGCATTGGCTTAACAATATTTAACTTGATCTTGTAATTCAGTCCATTCTCTTATATATGCAAGGCTCCCTATGGGAGACTAGCATATATAACAGAATGCATTGGCTCAGTGTTTTCTCAAAATTTCAGGAAGCTCCAGCCACGGAAAAGTTAAGTTGGAGAGTCATTTTCTTAAATTTCACAAAGTTGTACTCATTCAAAAATATATAATCAGCAAGCTTAAACATATGATCAACAAACCAGCAAACACTTCAAAATTTAGTATGTAAGTTAATTAATGGATTGCATTTGCACATAACAAAAGCATGTAATAATTTTAATCTTCTAAACACAAGACCTATTTCAGTGACGCGCAAACATTATTTCAAGTAAAAAAAACACCAGAACTGGGAATAAGGTGCCTGACATTGCAGAATGAGGTCCCCAGAGGGTGAATTTAGTGACACTACACTTCATAGTGGGCTAGCATCACTAAATTCACCCACTGGGGGGCCTAATTTCTGCATATATGTTTAAACTTTTCTGGAAAGTATATTTATTATCAAATTAACAAGTTGTTTAGTTTCTATAGAAACTTCTTTACAAAGATTCTTTTTCTTTTTTTTAGTTTAGTTGCTCTTTATCCCCAAATTGGCAGAAGACACATAGCATAATCAAGGTTCCCAATGGGTGCATATTACAATATTCACCATTTGGGGAACAAATTTAATAAATGACCCTGGGCTTGTTTAATCCCCTTTCCAAATCATTTATCTATACTATATTGTCTAAACTTTTGTTAAATGTTCATATGTTACATGTATTATGATAAAATATGTTTACATCAATATTCACCATCTGGGTGTCTGACATTTGCAGAATGAATTCCCCAGAGGGTGAATTTAGTGATTCTATCCTGCACGATGGGCTAGCTTCACCAATTTTATCCTCTGGGGAACTCATTCTGCTCAGTCCTCATCGCAACTGCTATGGGATACATAGGATCAGATTAATGTTGGTGATATTCACCCATTACGCACCTCGATTATGCCAAATTAGGGGATATAGAAACTGAACAGAGAGGAAAAGGTAACTAAAAACAATGTTATTTTGTGACTATATATAGATACTTCTCAGAAGATGAGGCAAATGTATAATGAGGTTCCCAGAGGGTGAATTTGGTGATGCTAGTCCACTGTGCGGGGTACCATCACTAAATTCACCCTCTGGGGACCTAACTGTAGAAATGTCAGACACACTATATTCATGCTTAAATAGAACAGATGAACAAATGGGGAAGGGGAAACACATAAACATTAACTTCTGAAAGACTGTAGGTAAAAAATAACATTGCATCAGGAGAAAACATTGTGTGGAAAACTAGGTCAATACTATGACAAAACTGTAAGATTGACAACTCCGCGGACATTCTTTAAAATTTGCAGGGCATCCTCATGCGTGATGCCTTCAAAATTTTGTCCGTTGACGGCAAGTATCTGGTCTCCTCGCTTCAGGTCTCCGACTTTAGCAGCAGCGCCCTCTGCGAAGACGTTTTTGATGTAGATTGGCAGGTCTCCGTGCGGACTTCCGTGTCCCCCGACGATCGAGAAACCCAAACCCTGAGTTCCCCTCTCCAGCGTGACGGTTTGCACAGTTGGTAATGGTCTGTGAAGAAAATAAAAAGCTTGCATTAAGCAACAGCAACTTAATAACATAATTGGTATTATTATCCATCCCTTAACTTACACTATTTCTGATTGGGCAAAAGCCGCCACGTGATAATCTACGAAAAAGTCATATTGGACTCCCGAATGTCATATTGGACTCCCAAGTGTGCAATATGACTTTTTTATCGGGACTCTGTGACGTCACGAATTAACTATTGCGAAATGAATCGGTGAAATTGTGATGCGCGCGCAACACTGGTGGATTTAGCAGACGTTTCACTTCCGCATTGAGTTTTTTTTCTCCATTTCCGTGTTTACTGTCCAAATCATGCTTTCTGATGATCAAATACAGGCTTTTATAGAAAATTAAGTGCCGACAAATACCAAAAATAACCACTATAGTTTTATTCCAAATATTTGGATAAACATACAGATGGATAATAACAATGTCATTATACAATGTTGTGTACAGTATGAGTTTTTCTTGTACTCGTCGGGTTGTGGTGAAATGTCATATTGAACTCGACACTGCGTGTCTCGTCCAATATGACTTTTCACCACAACCTGGACTCGTACAAGAAAAACACATACTGTACACTATTGTATAATAAAATTTATAGTATGTCCAAAATCAATATAGGGACATCTCTTTCAAATGGTATATAAGTAAATAGACACAAATTCGTCGATATAGCGCTGAAAAATATGTGTTTTATTTCTTATATTTTTTTTATAAATTTGATATTGTTTCGTTGATGCCGGTTACAATTTTTAATCAGCGGTCTTGTAAAAATCATATCATGTGATTTAATTTAATTAATTTAGCACCTAATTAATGTCCTACAAATATTCAGGATGTCAAAGACAACACTGAGATATTGAAATGCATAAAAACATTGATTCCAAAATAATTCTTAAAGGTACGGTTGGCCTTGGTGGTGGGTATCCTGTGAAAATATTTCCAACCGTCAAAAACCGCCACAAACAGAAAGAACATCAAAATATAGACAGACTTTGTCCGTATACAAATAAGAAATATCGCATAAACAGTATGTTATTGTCATATGGTTGACCATTGTTATGTAAACAAAAGCATAAAAAGTTACTTTTCTGGTGTTTGTTTATATTATGATGGTAAACATAAAGAGCGTTCTTTGTGGGTGAATTCCTGATATGGAACTAATGAAGAGCGTTTATGCCATTTGCGTGTGATTAGCCAGTAGCATTGTACTGTCTTCTGTAACACATTCAGGCTCTTGCTTAGGTAAAAGATAGTAGGTCTTGGTATATATGAACGAAACTGTATGCGTTTTACTGTTTTTTCTGTTTACTGTGATTGGAACAAATATGAATATTTTCGACAACTAAGGCCTCACGTGCCTTTAATAACATAATAGGTAGTATATCCAAAATCCATACAGGGACATCTCTTCCAAAAGGTAAACAAGTAAATAGACACAAATTCGTCGAAATAGCGCTGAAAATACGGGTTTTATTTCTTATATTTTTTGATAAATTTGAGAATTTTACCTCATTCTGCATGGCCTCATCATTCTGCTATGATTGAAGTTCCGAAATGGTGAACATTGTGATGTACACCCATTGGGAACCTTGATTATGCAATGTGTCGTCGGTCAATTTGGGATATAGAAAAACTAAACTAAAAAAAAAATAGAATCTACGTTAAGAATTTTCTATAGAAATTTGATAATAAAGAAACTGTCCATAGCAGATGAGACCAAAGCAGAATGAGGTCCCCAGAGTGTGAATTTAGTGATGCTAAATTATGGGTGGTCCCAGCTCGAGATTGCATTATTGTTTGAGTCAATATATCGCATTGAACATTGAACTGAATACGTGGCCCTGAATAACAAAAACTTCCCAGATTTTGAACTGTTGGGGTATGATCTATACGGGCACAGGGACCAGCCAAGAGGGTGACTTGGGAGACATCTTCTCCCTAAAATGTGCAACTTCTCCCTATCTTTGTCCCAGGGAAAATTGGAAATTTGGGCGCGTTGGATCGACAAACCGCTTCTGCCAACTTCCAGGGTTGGCATTTTTGTCAACCTGTCATCTTAAAGTTTGACCCGATACTGGTCCGATTTTGCATCATGTTTTAGAGTATGGTTCATAATGACATCACGCTTTACTACCATGTCGTGCTCAAACCCGACATATCTGCCTTGGCGTTAATCTAGGTTGTCGGACGCCCAACAAGGTGGTCTCACGTTCATTAAAGGTGCATCCAAGGGCCCCAAAACAGGTCGAAAATGGCAATTTTTCGGTTCTACAACGAAAAGCAGAGATGGCATCTGAGGGGTTAATTTTTAATTTTATGGGACGGGTCCCGCGCCAAATAATATTTCGTGTCGCATACTTTATGTTTCCAATTTCCTTTATGGGGATAATGAGCACGGGACTTGTTTCAGAGCAGAAATCTGAAAAAACGACAATTTTTCACTATATGTGACAATACACCAAATGATTTGCAAAGGCCCCAGTGTTAACAAATCCCGCAGGAAAGTGTTGAACCTGCGCGAACAAAATAAATTAAAGAACGACCTTTTAGACACAAGAAAATGTGCCCAAAAGTACTTGTCAATGTATTGCGTCACACTTTTCAGTTTTGACAAACGTCACACTACCCTTAAAATGGAGGGGGAAAATGACATCGAAAAAATCACAAACACCTGCTAAAAATTATTCACCAATTTAAAATCCGTAACCTTTCACCATGTGGCTATGTTGCATGTTTCTTGACGGGAAACACGTTTGTGTATTTTTTCGTGCACTTTTCATCCATGCATCATTGACCATTCAGCTATCAGGATATTTTTTTATAGGCCTCATGCAGCATATATTGCATGAATCCGGTACATTTTTCCTCCACTAGGCATTTTGTAACAGTGTTACAAGTGTTACAAATGATTTAAAGTCCCAGTAGAAAACCGCAGCATATTTTATTCCTACCGTCTCAGTGTAGCAACATGTTACAAAGCGTTACAAGTGTTACATTATTTATGAGATACCAGAGAGACCGCTCGTAGACGGGTGTTACAAGTGTTGTACCGGTTTCATGCAGTATCTATCATGCAGTGCAAACGTTTTAGTGTATGCTGTTTACAATATAAATCCTCGTTCCAAAATTTTCTTTCATGAAATCTGAAAGATTGACATTTGCGAAAACAAATTATGCACAAAAAAACAAATTCCGTCCAGCAGGGAAATCGCCTTTAAATCGTGTTTTCGTAACTAGCGTCAGTCCCGCGCTAAAAAAAATAATGTCATACTTTTAGACCACACCAAACAATTTAAACTTCACTCAATACAAATGGTTAATTCCTGTGCCAATGGCACCTATGGGAAATCACCGGGAAGAGGTGTGATTATTGTTTAAAGCAAAAAAGCACAAAAGGCTATTGACCAATCAGGGCCCAGTGTCAATTTTATTCTCTCCTATATATTCCTCCCGCATCCGCTAGATGTCTCTCCCAAATATATTTACATCAGTCTTACCTATGCACAAGACCCCCCTAACCAAATGATAATAAATCCCATTTCGTGTAAGGGAATGACAACGAAAGACACACGGAGCGAGTCTAGAAGAAATCTGGGAGACCACAAGAAACGTGATTGAATATCAAAATTAGTGGGGTGAAGTTGAGTCCTGGTGGGGTGGGGGGGGGGGGTGGGGGTGCAGAGGTCTACCAATATCTCCTGGACTATAATGTTCAGTCCTCAAACTAAATTAATTAATTGTGTAATTATGCTTTCGCCTTGTGGATAAATATAGATCAATACATATATGATATATCATCCTGCGTGGCTGAAAGACACACATAAAACCCCCAGAGCATGTCTACAGGAAGCCCACGGCATGCAGAAGATCCCAAACCAGATGTTAACAGCCCACTTAATTTCGAACCCCCAGATTACTTTATATAAAATATATGCCATATATATACCATTTGAAAGAGGAAGCTCCAAAACATTGTATTATCAACTTATCCGGTGCAATATACTGTGGACTTCTTGTTTTTGTTGAGTTGCCAATGCGTTTTTTCATCAAGATTGAAGTAAAAATCAGTATTATTTTCAATGCAGGGGGAATAACTCTATATATTAAAGATAGACTTGTTCCCATTTAATTGAACAAGTTTGAATTCTGTTGCATTCTGGATGCAAGAGGGGGGGGAAGTCTTCAGCAGTTTTTTTATTTCTCTGTGGGCATCTTCTGAGACACAGATGTTTCAAATAGTGATGAATTATAGTATTTTAATCATATTTTATGGCATATATTGTTATTAAAACCGTATATCAAGTCACTATAAAAAATAATCGGTGACTCGAAAATTAAATGGGCCTTTAATATAAATGCCATTTCTTGTGCCACAAAATAAGGGAACGACAAAGAAAGACACCCTGAGTACAAGCCTGCAAACAGCGTGTCTGTCATTTGCAGAATGAGGTCCCCAGAGGGTGAATTTAGCGATGCTATCCCGCACAGCGGGCTAGCATCACAAAATTCATCCTCTGCGGACCTCATTCTGCTTAGGTCTCATCTTATGGGAAGTATCTATAGTATCAAATTAACATTGTTTTTAGTTACGTTTTCCCATCTGGGAAGTTTCTATATTCCCTAATTTGCAGAAGGTAAAATCCATAATCGAGGTGCCCAATTGGGTGATCATCACCGACTTCAACTAGGGAACTTCAAACTGATCCTAGATCTACCATAGCAGTTGAGGGCCTAAGCAGAATGAGGTCCACAGAGGGTGAATTTAGTTGTGCGGGATAGCGTCACTAATTTCACCATCTGGGGACCTCATTCTGCAAATGACAGACACGCTATTTGCAGGCTTGCCGGAGCAAGTTTACAAGAAACTGGGGAACCAACAACCCCGGAGACATTGTCCACAAGAAGCCTGATTGAATATCAACATTTGATCCGGGGTCCTTGTGTTTTTCCAGGCTTCGTGTAGACAATGATCCGTGTTCGTTGTATACATTGTCTGGGTTTCTATATCTGCCATTCACCCACTACATGTGGACCATGTCAACAAGAAACTCAGTTCGGATTTCATAATTTTCTCACACCTGGCCGAACCATGAGATACAGTGGAATAGAAGACATGCGTCATTGGGCAGGGGTGTGAGAAAATGTCATACCTACTCGCTTTGGAAAGCCTATTGTATGAGTCTAGATATTTCTGCGGTTAGTGATAAAATGTACAGTCAGGCTATAATCACAGTACAGGGTGAATCTGTTAATTTTGATACTTACCTGTCAATTCAGATTTATTGATGGAAGCACCTTCAGCCTCTCGAAATAGCAACGTTCTGGCCACAGAGGCGGCCTTTTAGAGCAGTCTTGTCAGCCAGAGAGGCGGCAAATCGAATGGCAGGCGTGGTATTGGAAGTAATAAAACTTGAAGTGAATTGTTTTACATTTTTTTATTGAATTAGTTAAATTTCTCTGTTTTTCTTGGTCCTATACAGATTTTAAACCAAATTTGATTTGATATGAAGGGAAACAAATACATGAATACAATGGCTACATTCACAGACCACAGTGTGGGGCCCCACACCAAATATGGTCACACTAGAAAGTCTTTAGTTGGGGGTTTCTAACTTTGAATTTGACACTGCACCCCAGATGGGCTTTTAGAACTTAAAATTGATCCGAAATAGGATCATTTCTGGTAAAGATATTGATCTCAACATATTTATCAGACTGAAATTTCAAACTCCTGTTACCTCAGTTGTAAAATAAAAATAAAAACATCAAAAAGGGCATAATGGGCCATTTAACAATTACCTGAACATTTCTCAAGTGAGGTACTCATCATTGACTATTTAGTCATCACATAGTTAAGCATACTTTTTTGTCTTTTTACATAGATGGAGACACTTAATAAAGTTATTGTGTGTGCAGAACTGGGAATGGAGCCATTGTTAACATATAAATTAAATGCTCAGCACTGTTGAAGGCATTTGAAAATATCTGGGTGAGAAAAAATAATCATTTACCAACAGTTAGAAGAAATTGGTGTTTGTCACCAATCGTTCATAACTTGCGACAGAATACATGGTATAATTAACCAAAACCTTAACCCTTTCGTGATGGGAGCTGCGCTGGTGCAGCATTCAAGACCTTGTGCCAGTGCATTCTCTTATTTATGCAAGTCTCCCATAGGGAGCCTTACATATATAAGAGAATGCACTGGCTGACAAGGTCAAGGTAAATATTGGTTGGCCAATGTATTCTCTTATATTTGCAAGGCTCCCTATGGGAGACTCGCATATATAAGAGAATGCATTGGCACAGGGTTTTCGCAAAATTTCAGGAAGCTCCAGCCATGAAAGGGTTAATTAACTAACAGCTTAATTATGTTATCATTATCAATTGTAGAAAACAAATAATTAAATATTATAATTTTTATTTAGTTGATTACAGAAACAAATTTGAACATTTAACATATTCTGATTCATTTTCAGTTTAATTTCTCTATAGCGCCACATTGGCAGACGACACAATGCATAATCGAGGTGCCCAATGGGTGCGCATCAACATCTGGGAACTGAAATATGTGTCTAAGTCTCCCATAGCAGATGAGGCCATGCAGAATGAGGTCCCCAGGGGGTGAGTATAGAACTAAATTCACCCTTTGAGGACCTCATTCTGCAAATGTCTGGCACCATATTTCGAGGCCTGGTGAAAGTCCTACGTTATCACGATGCTATAATCCATATATTGAGTCCTGGTGAAAGTCCTACGTTATCACGATGCTTTAATCCATTATATTGAGTCCTGGTGAAAGTCCTATGTTATCACGATGCTATAATCCATATATTGAGTCCAAACTTGATCACAATTAAAGATAAAGAAGGGTTGATGCACATAAGGGACATGTTGCATAAAATAATTTTCTTTGCAAATAGAGTTTAAAGGGATTAAAACACTCTCAGAATTAAATATAATAACAAGTGTGTCAACAAAAATTGTAAATGGAAATATAAACTTATTGTAATATTAAGGATAATTCAACATGGATTTACATATTCTGTTCAAAATTTACAGATAAGTGGTACAAAAAAATCTACACTGAGAGTTCAACATAAATGTAAATTTTGATGAGATAAGTGATGAACATTTCTTTTAAAGGGACCCAAGGCACTCGTATTGAGTAAATGTACAAACAAGATAAAGTCTTAGAAACATTATCACATAGAACGTGGAGAAATAGTTTCTTATATTCATTATTAGCAACCACAACGCGCCGCAGGCGCCTTGTTGCTTTTCAAGTTTAGGCGTGAATGACGTCATTAATTTTTACAATACCATGAAACAGCATTTCGACGCGATGAAAATCCGGACAAGAAAAATGGGTTAAAAATCACGTGACTTCCGCTTCGCTTTCGCATAGAATCAAGGGAACAATAATATCCCAAAAAGAAACGGTGACACAGAATCGGAAGTGGACCAACAGATGGTTATAAAATTAACAACTTTAGTTTTTCAGAACAATTCCTACGTGATTTTGGCCTATAGATTAGTTTCGTTTGACCAATTTCGTTGGTTAGCTGAATAAAATCAGCGAAGACGTCATGACATGGTCCATGACGTCATTTGCGTCATTTGGTGTTGTGGGCTAGAATCCAGAAAAAATTGGTCTCCGCAGGAAACACCGATTTCACATCAGTATACTAGACTTGGTTGCATTTATAACCGTTTTCGCAAAAGATATATGCGAAAATAGCACAAGCAAACGTGCCTGCTTCAGAATCAAATTAACACAGTTGAATAGCCAAGGATGTACCCTTTCCAACAATGTATAGCACGACATCGTGTGTTGCGCCGATGTTTACTTATGGTGTTTTGTAATAACGATCCCGCCTTAGATGCGTGTAATTTTCCTCCGGACAAATTGCTTAGCGAAAAATCCCCCTAATAGGCGGACAACACATTCAATAAGTTCCCGTCTCGCAACGATTTGGCCTCACAGACATATCAGCGGCTTATCAATTCCTTCGAGATAAATGATTGAACCAATCTACCCTAACAAGGGGGATTTTTTCACGGCTGTATGTCGCGCGAATAGTATTGGCTGGCTGCCAGGTATTCACACCCAACATCGGAACGCGGCTTATTATTTGAAATCATTTGTGAGCAGTGGTGGCAGAGAGGAAGTCAAATTATATGTCCATCATAACATGGGTCGCCTTCGTTGGAGAAGTTGGAATTAAGCCTCAACCAAATTTGTTGTCAAGTTGATGTGGGGGGCTTATATGACCTTGACATTGACCATAAAACGACCTTGACCTCTGTTGAAAGACATCTCACTTAAATGGCCATTTTGCTAGATATGTGTTGCGATGTACGCGCTCATGTCAATATTCAGAGGCCTTTTATAGCTATCCTTTAGAAATATACCTGTATCGAGGCTCCTACATACTCGAGTCTGTATCTGACCAACAGAAACATGGGAGTACATATCAATTTAAACTTGACCTCCATAAAGAATCTATTATATATTTGAGGAAAGTTTGTGGTCTGTGCGTGTGGGTGTGTGTGTATGTATGTGTGTGTGTGTTTCCGCGATGGAATCGGAAACGGCTAACCGATTTTGACGAAACTTGGTACGGGTATGTAGTTTGACCTGAGGACTAACATGGGTATATCCGTTTGCCCGTGCGGCGTGACCTTGACCTTCAAATGACCTTGAACTCAAGTTCTCCGCTGAGCCGATTTTCACCAAATTTGGTATGTGGGGGTAGTATCAGGCGCTGAGCAATTTCGTCACACCCGGATGCCCGTGCGGCGTGAACTTGAGATTTTAAATGACATTGAACTGTATCTGGGTATCCACTGGGCCGATTTCCACCATTTTTGGGGGGTGTTGTTGTAGATGGGGATGCCAACAAATTTCGTCTCACCCACACGCCCGTCAGACAGGTACCCAGCTAAAACCTAATGTATAGTTTGTGACTTTTGTCTGTTAGCTATGGCCGGGAAAAATTCCGGACGGATTTCGACGAAACTTGATACCTAAGTGTACGTTTGTCCGGGAAGTGTTTTGGACGGGTCAAAGTGTGATGCTTGATCTTCAAAATGGTCGATTCAATATCAAATCGGGTAATAGTGGCGGATTTCGACGATATTCGATAGCTAGGGATACTTTTGTCCGGGCAGTGTTTTGGACGGCTTAACTCGTAACCCCGACCTGACATTGACATTCAAAACGGTAAATTCAAGGTCAAATCTGGTCAAATTTCGCATAACTTGATCCGACGAAGCACCGCGTGTGGTTGCCCCGTTACGTGTCACGTACGATCATATTAAAAGTTCTCCAAACAACTCCAATAACGAAATTTCGTTTGTTGAAACCATTTTTATGTAAACAAAACTATTAGTGATTTGTCAATAAACATCACTAATCGTGCAGTAAGTTAAATTAATTTAGTCTGAATATGATTTTCAGAATAATTTTCGATGTTTTGACCCTTTTCAATGTTTACCGTTTTAATGAAACATTGTTATCTTATCGGACTCAATATATACTTTTATTATATGCTCTACGATGAAATAGCTCTAAATGCTCGAGAAATAAACAGTGTATCAATAGCTTGTCCCAGTGGGCTAATACCAAAATGTTATTTCCTTTTCGTATTAGCCTTCATTACGTTGCTATCGATAACGTTAATGACATCATCTACTTTTAGATGGCGATAGTCTGTACTGATCTCTTATGGCGATGCACGTATAACAGAGCGATATCGAGCTTCATGTAGTGTTTTATCTATGAGCCAGAGACGAGTCAATCAGTTGGCGTTCAGCTCATTCAGTTTTGTCCACATTTAATTCGGCAATAATTGAAATAACGAAACCGCATATGATAAAAAGGAAATCTACGTTTTCAGACTGAACACGAGAATTAACATTCGTGGATACAAGCAAATATAGATTTTCCACTCGCGGCAAGCCGCTCATGGAAAATCAGTATTTTACATCACATCAGTACCCACTCATGTTAATTTATCGTATTCAGTCAAAGCCGTAGGTATCCTCTATTTATTGGCAATACATAGACAAGTGTAACTGTAATGTTTACATAACAATGGTTTTGATATGCGCGAAATCTTAAAGATAGACTTGTTCCCATTTAATTGAACAAGTTTGAATTCTGTTGCATTCTGGATGCAAGAGGGGGGGGGAAGTCTTCAGCAGTTTTTTTATTTCTCTGTGGGCATCTTCTGAGACACAGATGTTTCAAATAGTGATGAATTATAGTATTTTAATCATATTTTATGGCATATATTGTTATTAAAACCGTATATCAAGTCACTATAAAAAATAATCGGTGACTCGAAAATTAAATGGGCCTTTAATATAAATGCCATTTCTTGTGCCACAAAATAAGGGAACGACAAAGAAAGACACCCTGAGTACAAGCCTGCAAACAGCGTGTCTGTCATTTGCAGAATGAGGTCCCCAGAGGGTGAATTTAGCGATGCTATCCCGCACAGCGGGCTAGCATCACAAAATTCATCCTCTGCGGACCTCATTCTGCTTAGGTCTCATCTTATGGGAAGTATCTATAGTATCAAATTAACATTGTTTTTAGTTACGTTTTCCCATCTGGGAAGTTTCTATATTCCCTAATTTGCAGAAGGTAAAATCCATAATCGAGGTGCCCAATTGGGTGATCATCACCGACTTCAACTAGGGAACTTCAAACTGATCCTAGATCTACCATAGCAGTTGAGGGCCTAAGCAGAATGAGGTCCACAGAGGGTGAATTTAGTTGTGCGGGATAGCGTCACTAATTTCACCATCTGGGGACCTCATTCTGCAAATGACAGACACGCTATTTGCAGGCTTGCCGGAGCAAGTTTACAAGAAACTGGGGAACCAACAACCCCGGAGACATTGTCCACAAGAAGCCTGATTGAATATCAACATTTGATCCGGGGTCCTTGTGTTTTTCCAGGCTTCGTGTAGACAATGATCCGTGTTCGTTGTATACATTGTCTGGGTTTCTATATCTGCCATTCACCCACTACATGTGGACCATGTCAACAAGAAACTCAGTTCGGATTTCATAATTTTCTCACACCTGGCCGAACCATGAGATACAGTGGAATAGAAGACATGCGTCATTGGGCAGGGGTGTGAGAAAATGTCATACCTACTCGCTTTGGAAAGCCTATTGTATGAGTCTAGATATTTCTGCGGTTAGTGATAAAATGTACAGTCAGGCTATAATCACAGTACAGGGTGAATCTGTTAATTTTGATACTTACCTGTCAATTCAGATTTATTGATGGAAGCACCTTCAGCCTCTCGAAATAGCAACGTTCTGGCCACAGAGGCGGCCTTTTAGAGCAGTCTTGTCAGCCAGAGAGGCGGCAAATCGAATGGCAGGCGTGGTATTGGAAGTAATAAAACTTGAAGTGAATTGTTTTACATTTTTTTATTGAATTAGTTAAATTTCTCTGTTTTTCTTGGTCCTATACAGATTTTAAACCAAATTTGATTTGATATGAAGGGAAACAAATACATGAATACAATGGCTACATTCACAGACCACAGTGTGGGGCCCCACACCAAATATGGTCACACTAGAAAGTCTTTAGTTGGGGGTTTCTAACTTTGAATTTGACACTGCACCCCAGATGGGCTTTTAGAACTTAAAATTGATCCGAAATAGGATCATTTCTGGTAAAGATATTGATCTCAACATATTTATCAGACTGAAATTTCAAACTCCTGTTACCTCAGTTGTAAAATAAAAATAAAAACATCAAAAAGGGCATAATGGGCCATTTAACAATTACCTGAACATTTCTCAAGTGAGGTACTCATCATTGACTATTTAGTCATCACATAGTTAAGCATACTTTTTTGTCTTTTTACATAGATGGAGACACTTAATAAAGTTATTGTGTGTGCAGAACTGGGAATGGAGCCATTGTTAACATATAAATTAAATGCTCAGCACTGTTGAAGGCATTTGAAAATATCTGGGTGAGAAAAAATAATCATTTACCAACAGTTAGAAGAAATTGGTGTTTGTCACCAATCGTTCATAACTTGCGACAGAATACATGGTATAATTAACCAAAACCTTAACCCTTTCGTGATGGGAGCTGCGCTGGTGCAGCATTCAAGACCTTGTGCCAGTGCATTCTCTTATTTATGCAAGTCTCCCATAGGGAGCCTTACATATATAAGAGAATGCACTGGCTGACAAGGTCAAGGTAAATATTGGTTGGCCAATGTATTCTCTTATATTTGCAAGGCTCCCTATGGGAGACTCGCATATATAAGAGAATGCATTGGCACAGGGTTTTCGCAAAATTTCAGGAAGCTCCAGCCATGAAAGGGTTAATTAACTAACAGCTTAATTATGTTATCATTATCAATTGTAGAAAACAAATAATTAAATATTATAATTTTTATTTAGTTGATTACAGAAACAAATTTGAACAT